>VYZQ01023243.1:9172-27557 GCA_013400655.1 Mystacornis crossleyi | reverse complement strand
TTGGGTACAGCAATACAATGATGTTAAACTATTAAACAGTGCCCAAAAGAGGACTACAAAGATGGTGAAGGGCCTTGATGGGAAGCCATACAAGGAGAGCCTAAGATCTTTCAGTCTGTTCAGCCTAGAGAAGAGGAGACTGAGGAGAGGAGACCTCTTATCTGTCTACAACTTTCTCATGAGAGGAAGCAGAGGGGCAGGCACAGATCTCTTCTCTGTGGTGACCAGTGATAGGACCTAAGAGAATGGCCTGAAGATGTATCAAGAGAGGTTTAGGTTGGATATTAGAAAAAGGTTTTTCACCCAGAAGGTGTTAGGGCACTGGAACAGGCACCCCAAGGAACTGTTCCAAACCAAGCTGGTNTAATTTTTTTTATAAAAAAGAAAAAAATTAAGATATTTAATATAATGACACAAAGCAAAAATGAAAGTCTAACATATCAAGTTTAATTGGTATTTTTTACTTTATTTGAATAAATAAAGTTAGGTTTTCTGCCAAATTTCCCAAAGACATTAATCTATAGAATAGTCCCAATACCTATAAATTACAAACCACTTTAATAACATTGCAAGGAAGGAATATAAATAATAATTTTGATTTAAAATTTCTTAATTTGTATCTAAACAGTATCCCCTTATGGATATTTTAATAAACAGGTGCAGTGCAAGAAATGCATTATGTCATTGATATTTATTTGAAAATATATAGAAAAACACACTCTTACTGTCAACAATATTCTTTATTGTATTATTCCTTCAGCACTGAAATCAATCTATTAAGTATCTATTGAATTAATATTTTGCCCAGAAATTTATTTTGCCTAGATGAATGTTACAAGCATATAGATATTTAAGAACATAGAAAGTGCTCTGGTCCGCCTAATCAATCCCCTTGTTGCTTTAGCACTCAGCAGGAAGGCTTGATTTTTCCAGCAGGTGTATCTGGCTGTATCAAATGTTAAATCCACCTGCACGAGACAGTCAATTTTTAGAGGATTTATTCATGGAAGAAATTTGCTTTACTGTCTCCAGTTCTGTGTCTGATGACACACAGAGTGTCAGTTTTGTAATACAAAAATATGCAATATTTCCGAAAGGTTCATTAAGCTAACCTCCATTATGAAGATAATTTACATTTACTCTACTTCAGGCCATTAAGGGTGTAATTGCTTTAGGCAAACATGAATAGAAAGCTCCAATTTTTATCCCAACTTAATCTTCATTTTTCTCACAGCCAGCATTCAACACAGCTGAAAGGGCAGTAGGAATGACTCCACCACATGCCATTCCTTGTCTCAGGTCATAACAGGCAGACTAACACTAAGCATTTTGCCTCCATCCTCCTCAACCACACCTTGAAAAACATTGTTTTAAGAGTTTCAGCATTTGGGTTCAGTTTCTTTCACCCTTTAAGTCAAATTAAGCCAAATCTTGTTCAGGATCTTTAACCCGAACTTTTACTCTCATTTATATGACAATTGCCCTCCCAGTGGAGTTCCTATAAATTTATCTGTTTAGGCATATGAGATATATCTCAAGTGACACCATACTCCCAATATATCAAATTAGAGGGCAGGGTGATCACCAATAGCATAAATTTTAACAAATGCTAGATTTTGCCCCTGGGATGCAGCAACCCTGGATGTTTGGACAGACTGGGGAACAAGGTGCTGGAAAGCAGAGCCATGGAAAGGCAGCTGGTGGTCCTGGCTGATGGCAAGGTGAATCTGAGTTAGCAGTGCCCTGGCAGCCAGGAGGGCCAAGCACGTCCTGGGGGGCATCAGGCACAGCATCACCAGCCGGGCAAGGGAGGGGATTGTCCCGCTCTGCACTGGGGCAGCCTCACCTTGAGTGCTGCGGGCAGCTTTGGGTACAGCAATACAATGATGTTAAACTATTAAACAGTGCCCAAAAGAGGACTACAAAGATGGTGAAGGGCCTTGATGGGAAGCCATACAAGGAGAGCCTAAGATCTTTCAGTCTGTTCAGCCTAGAGAAGAGGAGACTGAGGAGAGGAAACCTCTTATCTGTCTACAACTTTCTCATGAGAGGAAGCAGAGGGGCAGGCACAGATCTCTTCTCTGTGGTGACCAGTGATAGGACCTAAGAGAATGGCCTGAAGATGTATCAAGAGAGGTTTAGGTTGGATATTAGAAAAAGGTTTTTCACCCAGAAGGTGTTAGGGCACTGGAACAGGCACCCCAAGGAACTGTTCCAAACCAAGCTGGTTGGAGTTCAAGAAGCATTTGGATACCACTTACAGACACATGGTGGGATTTTTTCATTTTTCCTGTACAGGGCCAGGAATTGGTCTTGATTATTGTGGATCCCTTCCCACTCAGGATATTCTATGAATCTATGATTCTATATTCCTGTTTTTAATTCTGGCCCAATCCAGCTCTGAGAAGACAAAATCCTATAACAACCGTGAGGGCAAAAGTAGTGGCTTACTTCCATTTTGAAGATGTAGAGAAGCTGGATATGATGGATGATTTTTACTTTTTGCTTTTTGCCCCAACACTCTTTATGATGCACCTGGAGTAATAGCATGGTTTCTTTCCAGTAATATGTCAGGAATGGAGCAGGGATTTCAGAACCTAGGACAAAAGTGCATAGAACTCCCTGTTGCCACTGAAGCTGAAACAGTTTGAGGCAACATTTCTGCTATAGTTCCACTTGTGTTCTTTGAAAGGAAGATTGTTAGTGCAGTAGAGGTTTATTTGTACCATTTCCGTAACGTTTACAGCACTGGTATATTGATCTAGAAGGAAAGTTAAGGGTCATATATGAAGAAAGGGCTACAGAAGAAGGACTGGTAGAGGAGTAAGCACTGGTACATTAAGCCATTGATGGAGGCTGAGCAGCTTGAGAAAGCTATGGCAGTATTACTGGCTTTTAGGATTAGTGTATTAGTGTAAGATGAGTTCTGAGGAAGTCAGGGTTCCCAGATGATCGTTCCTGAGTAAAAAGTACTGCATGGTACTGGCTGAAACAAAGTGCTGAATAGGTGATTGGGATATGGATAAGGAAGGTCACAGGCCGTCTGAAATGCTGTTTCCAGCCCCCACCACATACTGGAGCATGTCCTGTGTCCTGTTACGCTTCTGCCCATTCATAACATACCTTTGCTTGGCAGCAGGTTGGTAGCTCCTCAAGATTTCATCTCACACCAATGACAATGTTTTTCATTGCATTAAAACTTCTGGCTGGTACTCCCTACCCAACTGAGTTCATCATATTTTCCACTCCCCTCTTGAATGAGAGGCAATCTCTCCCTTATCAGCCTTGTCTAAAATAAAGAGCCATTTAAAAAATATATGGCTATGGTACTTCAGAACCTGCCCAGACTTCAATATGCTATTGACATTACAAACCAATCCAATTTCAAGTATTTCTTTACTACAACTTGCCAGAAAAATAATTTTGTTAGTATGTCTATTAAAATAGCCCCTTCCATCAAATTTTTATTGTAATCCTCTGATTGGCCCAGCATTTTACTAAAATAATGCAGATTGTATCAACGTCTTGTCAGACAAACATGACCTGGTTGTTTGAAATGGGCATTTCACTTTTGCCCCCAGTTATAGAGAATAGGACATGTAATTTACCACAGCAGACATGAAGATTCTTTGATCTCTTTTTATAATCCCAAAACACTGCAGACTTACAAGAGTGAGTGGACTTGGCCATGTGAATTCGATTAAACTCTGTGAAACTCACGGCATGAAATCCCACTCAACCCCTGAAAATTAAGTATTCATAATAATAACACATTTTTCTTTCCATCTGAGCATTGCAAACATGCTTTCAAAGATAATTAATTATGGTTCAAAAGATGCCCTGTACTAATGAGGCGGGCAGTTTATACCCATTTTTTTATTTGTGTACATAGAGGCAAAGTCAGAAAATTCTAGGTCAGTTTAAGGAAATTTCAAACAAACTTCCTTTGCTGAGCATTTCATTGGTTTTGATGAACTGCTCCTAGAACCAATGGGAACTAACTATAGTATAAAATTGCTCCGGAGTCTTATAGACATTTTTCTCCAAAGCACAGGAGTTAAGGGATAAAAAAGAAGATCTCAGTATAAAATTTATTTAGGGCTAGGGCTCTTTTAAGATTTTCTTTTACACAGCACACAAAGAGACCTAAGGAGAATCAAAGTGAGTTTGTGGTCAAACCTGAAACAGAATCCACTTATCTACTCAAATACACATTCCTAGTATTAAAATGTAGTTCTTCCCATTGTCAACACCATTATCAGTTCACACTGGTCAGTTCAGTTCCACATCTGTTATTCTCCATCTTTGACTGTCAGCTAAAACACAAAGCTGTCTTTGAGGTGATTTTATGGAACTCAAATAATTTTGTATCTAATATTGCCTGACTGAAACACTAAGCTATAAGCTGTGTACTCACAGAAACAATACCTGTTTCATCCTCCCATTTGTGCAGGTATTTTCTATGTAAATACTGCTGGCTTTACAAAAGTGTAAATTTCTAGGTATCTGGTCCCTCAGTTCTACTCATATGAAAATTTCTCTACAGCCTCCGGAGAGAATTATGCACTGAATTAAGGCTAGGATTTGAAACAATGAAAGTAGGCCCATGATAAATATTCTAAAACATTTGGGAGAGCTGAGTCTGAAACCCCAATTCACCCCTGGTTTTAGCCCTTCTGACTAGATGCCTAAATTGGGTTTTGATGACAAAGTTTTAGTAGCAAGGGGAGCTAAAGGGGTGGCTTCTGTTTGAAGCTGCTGGAAATTTTCCCTGATGCCTGCCATATTAAAGATGGACCTGCTACTGCTCAAGACTGACCCCATCAGCATCGGTGGTAGCACTCCTGGGATGACATATTCAAGAAGGGGAGAAAAAACTTGTGCAAAAGCAACTGCAGCTGGAGAACGGAGTCTCAGAGAAACATCTCTGCCGACCCCCAGGCCAGTGAAGAAGGAGGGAGAGGAGGTGCTCCCGGTGCCAGAGCAGAAATTCCCCTGTAGCCCATGCTGAAGACCATGATGAGGCAGGATGTCCCCCTGCAACATGTGGAGATCCACAGTAAAGCAGATATCCATCTTCAGCCCCTGGAGGACCCAACACTGGAGCAGGTGGATGCCCAAAGGAGGTGGTGACCCTGTGGGAAGCCCATGCTCTGTCCCCATGGAGAGAGGAGCCCATATTGATGCAGGTTTGCTGGCAGGAATTGTGACCCTATTGGAGATCCATGCTGGAACAATCTGTTCCTGAAGGACTGCATCCCATGGAAAAAAGGAACCCATGCTGGAGCAGGGGAAGAGTGTGAGGAGTCCTCTTTTGAGAAAGAAGGAGAGGCAGAAACAACATGTGATGAACTAAGGACAACCTGTTCTCACCATCTTCATGGGTCACTGTGGGGAAGAGGTACAGAATCAGGAATAATTTTAAGCCCATAAAGAGGGGAAGGGTAGCAGGAGGGGATTTGTAAGATTTGGTTCTATTTCTCATTTTGCTACTCTGATTTGATTGGTAATAAATTAAACTAATGTCCTCAAATTGGATGTGCTTTACCCATGACAGTAACCAGTGAGTGTCCCTGTCCTTGTCTTGACCCATGGGCCTTTCCTTATATTTTCTCTCCCCTGTCCAGTTGAGAACAGGTATGATACAGTGGTGTTGTGGGCACCTGCTGTCCAGCCAGGGTCAGCTCACAACAATGCCTAACACAAAGCCTTTTACTAGGCATCAGTGTTCACATTTTCCCTTCAGGAATGGATGATTGGCTATTTTCTTTTTAAACACAAGTGGAGGGAAACGTGAAGGTGACAACAGTATACTGTTTCTGACAGCTGTTTAATGAAAAACACATAAACAGTCCTAGGAAGTATGAGGTCTCCCGAAGAACAGTGTCCTATTAGCCACTGGAGAAACAGCACTTCCTCTGGAGCTTGCCCTTCCAGGGCCCAAGAGTCCCACATTCATTTTCTTCTTTTATTCACAAGTGACTTCCCTTCAAATGAATGACAGGAAACCAGTTCCATTCAAGGTTGTTTTGTTATTATGATGTCACTTTAAGAAGGTAAGAAATGATGGTTTATGTCTTCTCAAGCTGAAGAGGACCTAGAACCTGTCACCCACTTCCCATAAATGAAACCTGATTGTTGGTTACTTTAAAGTGCAGTCTTGCACTCCATCAAATGCTTTTGAATGACAACAGCTGTGATTCTTTTGTTTCATGTTGAAGTCTGGGTAAAACATTAGACTGAGCCTAATAAACCAGAATCATGAGGGGACTTAGTCCCCCAGACACCTCATCTATAATTTCCAAACAGACTTGGGTATTCAGAAGGTTGCATTTTTCTAAAGGTACGCAATAATCATTTTCTGCATGACGAGAACAATTTTATTAGCTAAAAAAAGAAGTATCCATGTGGTTTATGACAGTTTCTGAAACTTGTCTCTCACATGTCTGTGTCTTATATGCCTTCTGCCTTTTAGAGAAACAAGATAGCATTCAGGGAATCAGGTTTCCCTTGTGAAAGACAACTTTTAGTGCCTGCACAAGCTGATCATCATGGGTTTATCAGAAACATAAATAATACCTTGACTCTCTGGAGACCACACCTTCTGGTTTCTACATAAGTCAGATGTATTTCCTTGCTGATGGAGTGTCCTCATGTACATTTCCTTGCTTTCATTGTATAAACACCTATATTTCAGTTTAACACTAATCTATGTTCCTAAGACCTGTACTCAAAACTCTCAGACAATGAATTTCTAGAAGGGAAAAACCTAGAACTCATGTAAAGGTAATCCCAACCTTTTTGACATCTAGAGCTTAATCCTTCTTCAGCCACCAATACAAGAATTGGAGAATTCTCTTGAAGAGAAAACTTTCTTTTCTCCTTCTGCTCTCCGTATGATCAATTGCAAATGTCTGCTCTCCATTCCAGATCAGCTTCCTCAGAGATAGTTAGGCAATATTTTCATGCTATTTTTTCACTTTCAAGGAAAAAACCACTTCCTTTACTTTTCTAGGAGTAGCCTTCATTCCAAATATTTTCTAGTGAAAAGGGAATCAGATTCACAGTGTGGACTATGCTTAATTTGGATGTAATGAAGGAACAACTGTTGTTGAAAGACATCTTTTTACAGTCATCAGAATAACTTTGCCTATCCTTTAGAAATAAGGTAAATAATTCAAAAGGCATGTATTGTACTAGTTTATGCAGGTTATTATATTAACACATAAAAATAAACAGCCTGCATAATATTTGCTAAATATCGTCTCCTAGAGTATTAAGGAATTCTGCCTAGCACTTTAGAATGGCAATAAGTTTGTGACAAACAAGGCATATTCTAAAAAAGGTAATCTCACTCTTTTCTGGTAAATAAACAGAAATATCACTGGGGGTTGGTAAAACTTCAGCTTGTTTTAAGCACTACAGTAGTTACCTCTGCAGCTACCAAAGCAAACTTGCAAATCAGGGAGTTTGTGATGCAAGGCCTGAGATTATCTTTCACATGCAGTTGCAAAGTCAAAAACACAAATTACACCTGCATAAACAAAGGCTAAGCTTCAGAAGGCTGTGAGAAGAACTTGCTAGCAATATGATATCATTTTGTCTGTACTCATGCTTCTGTGCCTCAGAACATATCATGCATTCACAACAGACTAACTTAAATGCAGTACATCATTCTAAATAACAATTCTCTTTTTTATTATCAGTTTAAGTCACAGACATAATATTAAACTTTTTTTGTCTCTGAATTATTAGATTTAGAGTGTTGGTGCACCAGTTCAAGGTAACTAAACAGCTTTATTATATCAGCAATAGCCTTGCAAGATATCCTCATTGTATTCTGAAGGACTTAATTTAAGGAGAAGATACTGTGAAATGTTCTATTTTTCTCTATTTTAGAGAGCCATAATCAGATAAATAGTGAGAAGACACAAAAGGAGAACTCTGAGATCCTGTGGGAACAAGAGCAGGAGCCATACTCTTAATCTAATGGGATGTATTTCAGTATAGTGCACAAAAAATAGGTATCTCTTTGTACTAACAATACAGCAATCTCAGGAGCACTTGTCCATGTAGCATGCTGAATATTTATCCCTATTTGTCAAGAGTTTTTAAACAGTATATTGTTATTGCACATGTGCATAGCAGTTTATCAAATAAAAGATGAATGATCCTCTAAGTGAACCCCCTTTGAATTGAACTTTTAAAATGCCATATCCTATCTTCAGTGGAATCACAAGATCTACTTTAATAACTAATGTTAAGTGATAGCAAGTAGAACACAACAAAAACAAAGGAAGGAAATCTTCCACTCTTTCCATTTTATGCCTTTTTAAAATAGAGACTAAACCCATAATTTTGTTGTTGGTAGAGTCAGAAAACTCCCAGCTCTAGGTGCAAAATGAGAGGAAGCTGTACTGCAATCAAAAATGAACAATAGACTTAAATAGCACTGAAGGCATTAAAATAGCTGGCTACGAGCCCAGAATCTATTAATAGTACCAAACTTCTTCATCATAACTCCACTGATGATGACAACATCATCAGGAAATGAAAACAGAAAAAGCAGAAAAAGAATAAAAGCAATGGACCTCAGGAATGAAAGGCCGAGCTATTTACAGAGCAAGCTGCTTAAGTTTGACAGTAATCCTAGGGTGGGAAAGTAGCAATGGCAACTAATAATGCCATGAGTCCTGCTACATAACTGTGCTAGGGAAGTAGGACAGTAAAAGAAATGGAACCAGTCCACTGAAGAACTACTGGTATTGGTGCAGACTCCTAATTTTTATGAGAATACTGAAATGTAATGTTTATCATTTGTCTTGAGCATGATGAATGCAGTATGTGATTTATACAAACAAAACCTTTCACTTAGCACAGAAGTTATGACATACCCTTCCTTCCCTTTTCCATGTAAATCCCTTTAACTTATAAACAAAACCAGAAATAACATCAATACTACACAGATTTTTTTATTTCTATTATTTTTTAATTTCTTTTTAGGTTCTCTTCATCAAGCTTAAGGATACAGAACTACAAACTCTGGAACAATGTTAATGTGGTCATTAACACATATAAAAATAGCCAAAAATTACAGCAATATATAGGGTGAATACTGACTGCAGAGAAAAAATTATCCTGTAAAAACACGTGACTGAAAGAAGAGCTAAAGAGAAAATTCAGTTCACATTGATGAAAGACAGACTGCATAAAATATGTTCAAAATAAAACAAAACAGGAATAAGTTCCAGTGCTATGGTGCTCAGGTCAGATCTCAAATCCAGACAGTGAGCATGAAGACTTATATACGCTCATAAACTTGAGCAGGTTATTTCATTTTTTGTCTTTCCAAATTGATTTCTGAAATCTTTCTCCCTTTGATTAGAAATTTATTCTAATATATTTTCTGGTGGGGCTATTTTCAAGGTGAGACATTGCTTAACATGAAAAAAGATCACAGATTCTGGATGTCAGTATTCAAATCCTCACAGTCTGCATGACTGAAACCTTCTCCCCACCAAATACTCCTCCTACTGAAAAAAAAATCAAACCTCAGACTGTAAAGAATGTACAGGCAGTCCCAAAAAGCCCCATCACTTTGAGCACCCATCCCTTAAACCAGCACTTAAAGGCATAGTATTTACCTGAAGTATTTGGCAGGGTTAGGAGCTTGGTGCACACCTGCTGAAGGGCTAAGCTGAAGAGTGGCATGTCCCCCCTTTATACACACCTAGACACCTATAGACCCAGTCTGGAGAAGGTAAGAATGAGATTTTGAGGGGGAAGCAAAGATAAAAGCTTAGCAGACTCCTGGTGGGAAACTCAGAAGATGCCAACATTTTTGGACAGTTGAGATTNCCAGGGGCTGCTGAAATTTCCTCCCATCCCTTCCCGGCTTGGGCAAGTTAAGTTTCCCCCGTGCTCCCCGACCTCGCTCCGGAGCACCGCTGCCAGCTCCGGCCATCGCTGCAGCAAAGGGGAAAGTGCCTGACAGCCCCAGCAGCCGTCACTGCGGTCTGATTCCTATTGCTTGTTACTGCCTTAGTTATTGTTGTTTTTTTTTTCCTTTGCTTTGTTGTACATATATGCATATATATAAGTAAAGACCTGTTATTCCTATTTCTGATATATTTGCCTGAAAGCCCCTCACTTTCAAAATTATAATAGTCCGGGGTGGGAGGGGGACTCCTGCCTTCCTTAGCAGACACCTGTCCAAACCAGGACACCTAGTTGGTAGACATCCTTGTTAATTAACCCATTCCATCAAAAGGGATGGGTTTTGGCTTTGTAGAGGACTAGTTTCAGATTGTGAAAAGCTGAAAGAGCATGTAAACAGAAGCAGACTTTCAAAGTAGAATGGAAAATAATATTTATTTTATTTACAATAAATAATTATTGATTATAATTTCAGATGACCCACTACTATCAACCATGCCACTATTTCATGACACATTAATGCAGGAGACTTTTGGATGAGATGTAGCCAGGTAGGCATTGTATTCTCAAGGAACTTTCTGTTCTGTGTGCCTTTGCTCTGAAGATGTCACTTACTGGGGTTGACTCTGGAACAGGAAGACTTTTGGCTTGATATTATCAGCTTTAGACTTTTTTGCACTCAGAGAACTTCATTGGAGGTCTTCATTGTAATACCAAATCAATATTATAAAGCTATTAAAATTAAAAACCAAATGAAATGTTGAATGAAAAAATTTGAAGCATTTGGTAGCCCACAATATTTGAAAATATAGTATAAAAGAAGTATTATTTGTCTAAAGAGGAAAGTTCACTTCATGTAATAAAATAATTTTAATATGCCCTTCCCAATTTATTTAAATAATAACTACATAAATAAAAATTGAGGAAAAAAACCCTATTTTAAAAGAAATTGAAAATACTGATCCCATGTGCATACAAATGCAGTGAAGTGGAGTTTGACTTTTCTACCAGGTGAGGTGAAGAGGCCCAGGTTTCCTGGTCAACAGCAGCATTCTTGATGAAAACATAATAAAATAGACTGAGAAGCATATTCATTTTTCTAAATTTCTGGAGGTGGTGGCATAGCTGAAAGGAGATTTCAGTGAGGTGGATGTTGGTCTCTTTGAGGCAACAAGGGACAGGATGACAGGAAATGTCTACACGAGGGAAGATTTAGGTTGGATACCAAGAAAAATTTCTTCACTGCAAGGGCAGTCAGGCACAAGCAAGTGGTGGTATCACCATCCCTGGAAGTCTGCAAAAACCTGTGGACATGGAATTCGGGGTATGGTTTAGTCGTGATCACAACAGTGCTGGCTTAACAGTTAAACTCAACAATCTTGAAGGTCTGTTCTAAGCTTAGCAATTCCATGATTCAACGATAGTTTCACTCCTGGGCCGATACAGAGTGCTCACAGAGTTGCTGTTAGTAGTGACCAAAGCTGAAGAGGTTCAAATTGCTGCTCTAGCTACTGGAAATCAGCTGAACATGTGCACTCCTGCACCTGGTTGCCAGCAGAAGCTGAGGAAACTTGGGCAAGTATCTTAAAGTCATTGCACTTACTGCTAGTGTCTAGGTAAAAATCACTGATTACTTGGGTAGTAAAGTGTTCTTGAGGGAACAGAGAGTGGATTTAAATAGTAAAATGAGAGTGTGTGTGTAAGCAGTTAGAGATTCCACACAGGTATAATTTAAATATTACCCATAAATACTTCATCTAAAGAAATTAGCATGATATCAACTGCCAAGTTGTGAAAACTAGAAATCAATATCTTGCTACTATCATTCCATCATTTATGGTAAAACAACGCTGATACAATGCCCTAAGAGCAATACAGTGTCATTAGGATTAGAAACACTGCAAATATTTTCCAGGACATTGATCTACTTATGGTGGGGGAAAAAAAAAAAAAGCAATCTCCCAGTGTTTTGGTATCAATTTGACAGAGCCAGACAATCCTTCAACTTGTAAGAAGGACAGTTTAGGAACATTTAATTCTCTTCACCCCCTAGAAAAGATGGCGGCCTGCCAAAGAGGAACAGGTTTTGTGCTAAGCCTCTGCTTAGACTGCATTCCTGCTACCAGATCTTCCTGCCAGAGGCATCAGTAGGATTTGAAAGCGAGGGCTGTGGGCCACAGATAGAAATTCAATATTTTTTTGGAGAAAAAGATAAGCCCCGGGAGTTCTGTGTTTTACTGCTCTCTTCACTGTGGAGAGTGGCACTTGATGTGATCCTCACTGTTGAGCATGACACAATACATTTCAGAGCTGAAACTATTGGACTGTAGCTAGATTTTGCTTTAGGGTGGAAATAGGTAGTGTTCTAGAATCAAGAAAATACAAAAAACGATGGGGATGTTGAGTCCTCACAAAGCAAATAAACTAAACATAATACAATAGAACTGGAGGCTTGCTGCACTACCCCCACTTTTATGTACACACACACACATACACACACACAAACATGCTTTCTCTATTTAATATCCGTAATATAAAATACAGAGAATTTCTTGGCATGCAGAGCCTTGTCACTAGTTTCTGAATTGCATTAAGTCATCTCACCTGGGGCGTAGTATTCACCACGTGTAGGTATGCAAATCAAATATTTAAAAAATAAAATTAAAAAAATAATAACAAAAGAACCCCTGGAGCCTGTTTATATAATTTAGCATCCCATTCTAAACTGCATTCTGAACTGAATCAGGTAAAAATTTGCAGTCAAGTTAATCACATCACGTCATATCACTGATAGGTTCAGAAATAAAAACTGCTTCACAGGTTTCGTGTAATCACACACAGTGCTGCAACTTCATGAGTTCTTTTATAGGAATGAGTCCTGCCTGCACACAGAAACATACAGTTCTGAGCAAAAATGCTGCAACTGCCTACGTTGCTTTTAGGTATGCATGGACTAGTTACTTGAAGAACTAAAAACACCTCCAAATGGGGCTTAACAGCCTTGCCAATTGATTCAAGGAGTTGCAGGGGCCGGGGGGAGGGGGGTGGGGAAGGAGGCTTTGTATACATTGCAAAATTCTCAGAAGTCGGAGGATTAAAAAAAAAAAAAATCAGAAAAGGGGGGAAATAAATGTTATTCACAAAATTAAGTCTCTAAGGAAAAAAGCAAGGCCTGTAATGTGTTAATGTGACACACAGGATAGCAGAAAATACATGTAACTTTAACATACATAGAAAAAAGTGTTATTGAAAAGCTGCTCTTTTCTCCTAAATGAAGAAGTTCACCATGGCTTAATAAAATAGGATATGAAGCTTCATTTCACAACTCCACAAATATTTGTAAAAATTTTCTGAGGTATTTGCCCAGCTGTCATGATGACTAAAAGGGAAAAATAACAGTCTACAAATATTTGAGGGGAGTAAACACCAGTGATGAAGGAGTAAAGTACCATTAGTATAATGACTGATTCTGTAGTTTAAATATGAGTAATGAGATGCTAATAAGATCTGGGAAATGTATATTGGCAATTTAGAAATCTTCCTAACAATGATATTGAATGCCTTCAGAACAGCTGGAAAAAGCTTGTCCTCTGGGTCACTTTAAGACTCTCATCTTTCCTGCTAAGGTTTTTCTAAGTTGCACAGATCATTTCAGCTTCCAGTCAGTCCTCTATCAGGGGAAAAAAAAAAAAAATGGCCTAGTGTTACCATTTCTATATGTAGAAGCTGAATAGTTTTAAAATTAGTGAAGCTGAGGAGTTAACCTAATGTCCAAGCTCTTATATTTTACCTTTTATAACTTCTTTGACTGTATCAAGCTTAAATGTGCAGCTGAATCCAAATTTTCAAAGCAGCATTCTTTGGAAATGAAACATTACCCTCTTTCTTTCAGTGCCAGATTTCCATTCTGTTTTAACATTTAATTACACTAGAAGTTGTTATTTCAAGAAGCTGTGGGTTTGAAACTGTTTTATTTATATAAAACTGATATTTGTCATAATTTTTAAAGAAGACTATGTACCCTACTATTCTGACTAATTTTTCAGTAGAGATGTGGCATAGTAACGTTTTCTCCCCGATAAATATTTTTATTAGCTTTATAAACACACTAAAAAAGTTGTTGAAAATGGCAAAAATCAAACCAATTCTAGTGAATTATAACAAAGCTACACTATGGTAATAGAAAACATCTGTGAGCGATTCGTCATTTTTAGGAAAAGTTTATTGTATAAAACACTAACAGCCAAATTCAGAGACCACTGATTTCATAAAAGCCTGACATACGTTTCTTTAAAACAGTCCAGGAATGTAGCTGACACACAGCTTAAGGTATTAAAAATTATTTTTAAAGTTTGTCATGATTTCCTTTATTTAATTTTCTTTTAATGGAGCTGAAGAGATGACTTTCAGCATAGACAAAGCTGGGCCCCTTTTTAATGGTGCCAAGGGGAATCATAGAGATTCCATCTTGTCACAGACGTAAAACTAGAGCAGAGGAGAAGGCCTGCATCCCCAGTTCTGTGCTAAGTGGGGTGGAGGGTGGTTCTCGTGTCCTGGGCTGTCCTGGAATACCCCCAACATGGTGGGGATGGCAGGAGGTCAAATACAGACACTGGAGATGATTCATTTTGATCATCTGTGTAGATGCCCAGAAAGTTTTTAAACTGGGACACCTGGAATGTAATGTAAGTATGTATCAGCCCATCCTCTGAATGCCCCAGGAAGAGGGAAACCAGCTCTAAACTGAGATCCATAACATGACTATGGAAAATCCTGAGTTCAACTTCTCCCAAGTTTGGCAAAGTCTTACTGCAGGAACATCACATTCTTACTGTGATTTTCAGAAGTTAATAATGCCCAAATATTAAGAAGTAAAGGGCAAATACATTCTTGAACATCAAATCCTCAGCTCAGGATCCAGCTGTTGACAGTAAAAAAAAAATCAATTTGAGAATATCAAGCAATATTTCACATATATAGGGAAATCATGCATAGATTTTTGGCCTGTTGATGCATTTTGACTGGTTGATGCATTTAATGCGTACTTTTTTTGGTCAGAAAAGCAGTACTAGTTAGGAAGAATTTCCAAGGCAAGGCCGACTTCACATACACTCTGTGCTTTATATTCCTAAACATCTCTGTCTCTGTTGGAGACAGAAGAATAGCTCAGATATTTCTTCAGATGCCAGGATCCCTTTATATTTCAATTATTTAGGAAATTCATAAGATGTTCTTCATAGGTCATTCTTGATCCTGTTTTAATTTGTGACTTCACTACATAGAGATGTGGTGGATTTGGAACACTTTTCTCTTTAATCTGCCCCAAATGAAGTACAGATCCTTTTCACTTCAAGTCAGTTCCTTTACAGTACTCCTTCTATCCAGTCTTTAGTACTCATTTGGACTGAGCTGTAACATACAATAAGTCATCAGCTTGAATTTAAGGCACCCCACTGCCTTCTGAGAGAAACTCTGGCTTAAAAACTGAAGTTAAAAGACTAGTGAGAACCCTTCAGCTAACATCAGAAACACTGTATACATTGTGGTCAAACACTAATTAAACAGTAACTGAAGTACTAATTAAACAGTTAGAATTGGAGGCTTTGACATTGAGTTTCATGTGTCTGTTTTTTACTGGCGTCATCATGGGTGGCAAAACCAAAACTACCCACAAGATCAAAGATTAAATACCTTTAATTTTGCTAGCTTATTGCTTGTTGATTCAGCTGTAACAGCAGCCATTAAAAAGCTGCTATTCAGTTATGGTTAAGGCACAGCAGTACCTTGTATCTCAGAGAAACTGTACTGGGAGTGCTTCACATCAGCTCAGCTTATACCAGATATAAGTGATACTTCAGTAAAAAAAAATGAGTTTCAAGGCTGATTCTTAGCGACAGGAGAGAAGGAGCTACAAACTTCCAGCCAGCCTGAGAAGCAGAAACATCTCACAGATAGAGAAGTATCTGAACTAAGCAGCAGTTGATTCTCTGTGTGCCATCTCTACTTAAAAAAGCTGTCATTTTTGCTGGTAGAAGTCCTTATGTACTTTTTTCTTTTTCCTTTTTGTTTTTTTTTCTTTCTTTTTAATTTGTTTTCTATTTAATGAGGTGTGTTCTCTAAGCTTGACCAGTTTCAACATAAATAAGGTGCTACTCACTAACTTTTCCGTGGTTCATCCGCTGTGTATAGTAGATTCACCAAGGATTTCAAGTAAGCTGAGATTTGATGAACCTGGCATGACTTTCAGGCTGGAAGTGAAAGAAAGTGCTGATATTACTGATGTTTGCATAACGCTTTCAATGTGAGCTGCTACAAATCCATGAGAAATGCTGTAGAGAATTTCAAGAGACACAAAGAAAACTGCTTAATGAATAAGAGCTTGTAAACAAAGCCAAGCCAAGCAATCATAAAAATTCTGTTCATATTCTTCTAGATACTTTCTGGTTCTGTACATTTCCTGTTTTGACAATCATTTTAACTGCTACCATACATCAGTCCAAGGATAAGACAATGCTACAAAAAGCACTACAATATATCACTTTCAAGTAGTTCATTTTACTGAAAAATGCTATTGTATTGTTTCAGATGGAGTCCTCTTCTTTTAAAGAAAGTACGTTTTCATGTACTGTCTTTGTTGTGAGCCAAATTCTTTAGACTTTACTCAGTCAAAACTTCCAATCAACTCTGTGTTAGTTTTGGGTAAAAAAAATGACAAGATTGTTGGCCTTTTTCATGTAAAAAAAATACTGATTTCTAACTTTTGAGTGAGTGGAATAAATTTAAGGGGTGTGGAGAGAAATAAAACTTAGGAGAGAAATAAATTCAGTTTGAAAATGAAGATGCACCTACAGTACCTCTGTCATGTCTTATATCCATATCAACATTGCTCTAGAAAGTCGAGTGTTGGCAATTGACTAAAACTCAAGGAAAAACACTACCAAGTATTGACAATGGCCTCAGGAAAACTCTGATCCTTAAGCTGGTAACATGCTAAGAAAAATTCATCCTGAAAAATAAGTAAGATGATTAAGAACACAGAGCACATATAAACAAGAACAGCATTGAAAAACTGTAAAGCAGGTGTTTAGATCTTTCATGTTACACATTGCAATGCTGCAATACAATCTACAATTTCCAAGTACACGTCTGAAAAGGGAAATTAATTGGAAAATGTAAAAAGGAAAACCATAAAATAATAAAGCAAACACTACCAAAAGGACAGGAAATAAGAGTTGGACAAGAAATCAGAATGGAGGTGTTGGACTATCAAAGCATTATGGATAGGCTTCTGGTGACCTGGTAGAAGTTCTCACATCCCTTGCCCTTTTATTTTAACTTCTTTAAAACAAGATTAAATTATCTGGAAACTTATGAATATATTTTCACTTCCTACCATTTAATACACTTGCAGTAGGACAAATGAAAAAAATGTTATAATTAACTTGGAGATGATTATTCAAAATTTAGGATAACAGACCATTATGGAGGTCAATGAAAAAATTAACATTGCCACCTATTGGTGAAAATAGAGAAGGCCAAATAATTCCTAATAATTTACATATCCCCAAGGAAGGTCTTGTCCTTTGTAAAATGATTGATAGTTATTGATTTGGTTTACCTGACATCAGCTAGTCCAGGGGATACCCATAGCAATCTCTGTGAAAAAGTCATCCTGCCATATTTCTTTCTACTATGGCCATTGCCACTGGACCCAAAAAGACTCAAAGATACCCCCCAAATATAAGAAACAATTTGTACCATCTACTCTGCTATTGTGCAATATATTTAGTAGCAGCTCTTCTCTAACCACATTAAATTAACAATCTAACTCATTAGATAACAGAAATTATTTTATGTTCATTTTTTTTCTTAGCTTTTCATTCTTCTTCTACCTATTTCCCTCCTACCACAGAAACCTTCCTTTGATATTTTGATTATTCTTTTCCCTCCTCTTCTTCTTGCTTTTTCTTCCTTTTATTATATCCACCATTTCTCTTTTATATTTGGTATCTATGCNAGGAGGCCTTTCAAGCTCCTCCCTCTCTTCCAAAAGCCTAAGAAAATAGGAATGCCTTGCAGAGCACCCTGAAGTTCTACAAAGATGTTTGAAGGCACCTTCAGGGTAACTCTACTGCCAGTTTTCCCTCTCAGATTTCAAGATATCAGTTCAAGTCCTTCAAATGCCTGCAGCTGTTGTGAAAATCTCATGCCATTTTGTTTTTTATAGGTCAAAAACATACCTTAAATTTGTCAAGAAAAATCAATAGGCAGACAGCGTAGCCTGGTGTGGACAGCAGCCATGTGCTCCCACCAACACATAATGCTTAATGAGAGGACTTTTTTAATTAACTTAGGCTTCTGGATAAACTCATGGTATAACTCCATAAAAAACCAAAACAAACCCATGCCATAGTGTGAAATAACATTTAAAACTATAGAGCCTTGTAAA
>VYZQ01023241.1:27612-47259 GCA_013400655.1 Mystacornis crossleyi | reverse complement strand
ACATGCTTAAAAAGAGATGAAAGGATTTCATGAGTTTGTTGCTTTTGGGGGCAATAAGCAGTGCTTGAAAGCAGAGCTCAGACTGTAGGGGTGCTTTGTCTGGTAGCCCGTGCCCCTCAACATGTTTGAAAACAGCATCTTCTCAGTCTNGAGGAATATCATGCAGTTTTGATTCAAGCCTTTATTTATACAGTCATAAATAAATAAAGTGAAATGTTAAGTAACCACCAACTGTTTTATTGTAGTTTGCCATTAGTGTGAAAGGTTTGCCAATTTATGCATCTAGCAAGTAATGATATAAACTAGGAAAAGAGGAAGCTCTTCTCACAGGGGAAAACTCCTATCCCTTCCTGAATTTAACATGAATGTAAACAGAGGAAAATTAATCTATGAATAAGCCGAATGAACTCGTATGCCACAATACCTTTCACACCAGTTTCAATAATCACGGTCAGTGTCATTCATAGGTTGTTTTAAGAACCGCTGGGATAATTATCATTTCGCTTTGAATGCAACATTAGTACTAGAATAAGGAAATTGATCATTTTATCCCAGGTGACTGGTGGCAAAACTTCTTTCCTCCCCAGGTATTGATAAACCCCCAGGGCTTACTGCAGGAGACAGCTCGAGGTGTACAGTGATTAGCCTTCCTTTGCGCTCCCCAGCTCTACAGGCAGCGATGTCAGAGGAGGGGAGATCAGCTAGAGCCAGTCATAGGAACCTGTGGCAATAACAACATGCCAGAACTCTTAAACTGCTGTGAGGGCTGATTTTCCTCCCTCCACCCCTGCTTTTTCCGCCTCCCTGCTGTAGAAACGCACCAGCATTGCACTCTGCTGATAGACTTGAACCTGCCACATCTCCTACATCTCCTAGAATGAGGGAAAGGCAGCTGGATTCATAGCACCTCACCTGCAGAGAGTTGGCTGCCCAAATGAAGAATAAACAGGTGAATTTGGTGAGTTTCTTTTTCTATTTAAATGCGTTGAAAAGAAGTAACAGTTTTTTTAAAAAAGGCAATTTCAGATGTTGTGATTGCTCTTTCTTAAGTCTCCAGAGCGTGGCATGACTAGGAACTCTGGAAATTTACTTTAATAGTTCCCTCTGAGATCAGCTGCAGGCTGGAGTAGAATGGCTGCAAAGCCACAAATGCCTGAAAATATCACTCTTCTTGACTGATGCAGTATCAGGATACTAGAGACACTGTATCATACAGCAGTTAGCTTTTTGTGGATCTGCTGTTCCAGAATGGCCAAACAAAGTAGTGAATACAGAAAGGTTTCAAATGTATTAAATAAATAGGCATTGTCATGGAAGGGAAAAGACGAAGTTCAAAACTAACATCCACTTTAATGTAATCTAACTTCATTAAATAATGCATAAGACTTTAAAATAATAAGGACAAAATAAACAAAAGTTATATTTTTAAGTTATGAAAGACTATTAGTGTCCTGATTTCTTTATTCTGATTGTCCAATGTTTAATTCTTGTACAAAGAGTGTATACACAAAGTGCCAGTGTTTTGATCTTTGTTACCTATAGAGTTTGTCTACTTTTCCAGCAGCATTTGTTGTATGGGATAGGAAGCTTCCAGTTGATTAAATAGCAGTTAGTTTCTGCACCCTGTTCTGGTACCAATATGCAAATTCATTTGAAGGGCTGATACTTAACTCTGTTGAGAACTTTGACCAACCGGGATTGGTTTTGGATGAGTGAGATGTTTTCATCAGGGGTTTTGCTTAGTTATTGCTTTGGACCTCATTAGACTGAAGAGACATGGCTATTTTAGGCACAATAAAATTTTTTATGTTATTTAAGTGATAAGAACATAGAATTTTCTTGCTCTGTGAAATGTATTTTACACAGAGCATATCCTTCTGTGACTAAAATTATACAAATAAAAGAAATTTTCCCAAAGAAGGTTAATTTGGAAAGGTGTTCCGACTATGGTAAGTGATCTTACTACTTCCTAAAAGATTAACTGTGAAGTGAAATGTCTTGCTTCCTCTACTTTCCATGCTATGACTTTGCTTTAGAGGCATTCTAAGTGAGGTAAGTGCTGAGAGATGGTGTCTGACAGCAGTGTTATGGGTAGGGGCAGAAGGAGCTTCTTTGGACAGAGCATAGTCTGAGCAAATTAGAAATAAAACATTATATGGAACAGCTGTCACACAAACAGCTGGAACAGAAGAGTGGGGACATGCATTTAAGGGTTGTGGCTTGCTGTAAACATGCAAGCTGATTTATTGACAGCATGAAGACTTGTCTATCGACGGCTGTTATTAATGGATAACATTCTCATTATCAGGAGAAGGGACAGATGAAATGTAAAATGGATTCTCTGTGTCTTTTCCACTACTATTCAGGTTTAAAAGCACAAGTATTTTGAGATGCAAAAGGAGAAAGTACCGTGTCTGTCTTGCTTGTGTGCAGCTTCCAAGGCAGAGATGCAGAGGCTGTCGTATTTTAAAGCACAGCAAAGGAGATGAAGACATCCAGGAGTATTCTACCCAGCAAGTGAATAGCATAAGATCTCAAGGCTTCTGAAGGACTCTTAAAAATACATGCTGCTTATGTTGTTAGCTATGCTGAATAAACATGTATGGGGAAGAGGGTTCAGGAAGAAGTTAGGACTGGCACTTTGGTTTGTAGTTTCTGGATCCCAAACATAGTTCCATAGTATGTTAAAATTATATATAAAATTATTTTAGAGATCTTATTTTTTTATAACTCAGTGATAGAAAAAGCTGTTTATCCAGTCCCACTCTCTTCATGCAATTATAAATGTACAAACACCCTTTGAACTTCACTGGCTTTGCTTGAAGTTGTCTTGTGGAGATGTGATCCACTTTTTGTATATTTTTGTATTTTTTCTTTTAATGCAGAAAATTGTACAAGCTTAAGGTATCTTGATTTTTAACACCTTATTCCTGCTGATCTCAGTTTTCTCGGCAGCATACCTGTGACTTTTTGTCACAAATGGTGAAGGGAATACATACACAGAGTACACTGTTTCTAAAACAATAAACATAAGTTCACTTGAGAACAAAATAATATTAAAAAAGAAGAAAATTAAAAGCCAATGTTGTCGGATTGCAGGAATTCTTCTGAAGGACAAGACTCCCTTCAGAAAGACATCAGTATATTTTAAAATGGCTAGGAATGTAATTTGGAAGATATAATTTATAATAGAGATAAAAGGATTAATTGTTATCAGGTTTTGTTTCTAGACATTGAAAATCATAATTCAGCTATGCAGTGGTATTCTTACCAGCTTAAATATCGTTATTGCAAAAAGAGCAGGTGCAGTCCCCACCTGTACTGCTGTATTTTTGATGTTCAGTGGTCCTGTACCACAATATTAGCATGAGCAGTAGTGACCCTGTCTTCATGCATACACCCTAAAACATACTGAAAATTGTTATTGCTGTTTAAACGGAGCATCTTGGAAAAAGCCCTCCTGATTTTTGCAACAATACTGACTGAGAACATGATTTTAAAACTCCTCTTGTTTCATGACATCTCTTCTCCAAGAAGCTCAGCTGTCAAAGTCGGCCACAGAGGGTCAAACTGCCCAAGGTGGCTCTGGTAAAACCTTCCTGTGACTAGCACAAAAGAGAAAAAGATAGCTTTTTTGGCATCATGCATCTTTAAAGTAGATTGCTACTGCTTTGTTCTCTTGGGAGTCTGTTTCTATTGGTGGCCTCTAGCTCCATCCCTGACTGAGACTCACCAGATCACAGAAGCCCTTCTTCAGAAAATCACCCAGCAAGGTACCTCAAGGAACATATTTTCAGTGTAGTCAGGCCTAAAAGCATGTGTGAATTAGACATCACAGCACTTTCCACCACAGATTTTAAGTGGATGGGTGCCTCCCTGACCAGTGCCAGCTCACTATTTTCTAGATTGTGGGCACAGCAGCCTATTTGCTTGCAGTGATTGTTAACACTAGCATTTTCCACACATCTGGGTATCAATTTGCTCCACTTTCTGACACTCTACTCTGCTGGATGAAGGATTGCCTTTCTGCCTTTGGACTGCTCATTGCTGTTGAGGTATGTTTCATGGATCTTCAGTGCATACCGGATCATATCTCACTGGAAAATAAATGCTCTACCAACAAGCTGACTCATTGTCTCAGCTGGAGGGGTGATATGCCACTGTCTGGGTCAGCAGAAGTTTGTTATGACTGAAAACCAGCTGTGGTGATGAGTATGTGAGTGTGGTGTGGGAGTTGCTGGTTCTTTTGAGAAGCAGGTGTGAAGTTTCCATGGCATGCAACACCCTCTCCTCGCTTTGCTATGAATGGCTGGTTATTGATGGCATTGCTGCCTGAGAAACACTCTACCCACAGAATTACTCCTAGAGTTACATTAATTGTGCTGATCATGAATTGCTTTTTTCCGTTCACTAATTTGGTTCAGTATGAATAGCACAGAGTCTTAGCGGAGAATGTAAAAGCTTAGCAAGACACTGATTGAAAATACAGAAGGGAAGCAGCCTTTACATGGAGCACCTGGACAGGTGTTTTGTCACAAGTATGGTGAGATGCAGCTGCATTTTGGTTTTCCTTAAGTGAGACCTTCTCTTAAAAGATCAGGTTCATGGATGTTTTGAAATACATTTGGGGACTGAATACTTTCTATGGAAGAAATGCGTATTTGCTAGGTTTTTCTGATCAGCTTCAAGTAAAAGACATCCTCTAACTATCATTTAAATAGGGTGGGTTGTCTTGTGACAGCTGGCTACCCTACTGTGGTTTCACATGTGCTAAATGAACATGATGACAGTGTCTTGATGAAAGGGAGACTGCATCCAGGCTTGAGGGCCACTCCAAGATACAGTCAATGCTTCTAGAGATGAAGTTGCAGAGCTTTTTTTCCTCTAGATAAATTTCTAGACCCGAGTATCTTTTAATGAGTTCAGAACTGAGGGTTGACTATCTAAAATGTGAATTATTCTTTTAGTTTTTCTCATGTTGTTCTCCTTGATTGCCTATAGCATAATTTTGGGGATTCCCACAAATACTGAAAAAGGTTACCATAAGGTATTGAAGCTGTCTAATTATGCTGCCAGGCCTTTAATTTCATATCCCG
This sequence comes from Mystacornis crossleyi, assembly GCA_013400655.1. Lineage (NCBI taxonomy): Eukaryota > Metazoa > Chordata > Aves > Passeriformes > Timaliidae > Mystacornis > Mystacornis crossleyi. The sequence continues at coordinate 42,163 of VYZQ01023241.1, read as the reverse complement.
GAGATGCTCAGACCCTCCTGAAGACGGGGGGTTTTGGCTGGTGATTGCAATTAGTTGCAATCGTGACAGGCAGTGTGTGAACTGTGAGCATGGACGCTGCTGTGCGGCTAGTCCTGAAGCCTCATCACGCTTCGGGCTGCAGGACAGAGCCGGGATGAGCTCGGATCCTGATCCGGCTTTGCCCTCTGGTGGTACCCGCTTGAAAAATTCCCTGTGTCGAGAGAGATAAAGGCTCTGAAGACCCTGAAAAGATCTGAGGAAATAGCAGGTGTGTGCGATGGGTGTAAAAGTACTAAAGGAAGGAGAGGTCTTGCAGACGTCAGTACTGTGGATGCCAAAGAGGATGCCAAGGGAGCCAGAGGCAGGTTCAGTGCTCCCTCATCGAGGTAAGCCTAAAAAGGAGTTTTTCTGACATGCAGTTCCTTACTGCTCTGACCAATCCTTTGACATGAAAAACGCATACACTTGGAAAATATCACAACTACTGTCTTATTAAAGCTCAGTTCCTAACCTGATTATGAGGACACACCCCAAAAAAGGATTCTCTTGTATCTCAGTAACGGAGAGAACTTTGGGGAATTGGGAACTTTTAATGAGAGACATCCTCTCACCAGCCCTCAGAAAGCTCTGAGTAGTGCTAAAGGACTTTCATGAAGTGGTCATTCATTTAACTGGCAGATGTGTTTGAGGGGAGACAGATTTTTATTTTTATTACCTGGGTGTTTTATGTGCTGGCAGTTCTGCATGTGTATGAATAAAATTTCTGCTTCTCCTCTTGGAAAAGAAACTAGCAATTATTTATAGCCTATAAGGGAAGGAAATGCATAATGCTTATCTGAGAATACAATTAAGGTGTAAATCAGGTGTCGAGCAGCAACTGGAATAAAGAATGTTGCAGTTTGAGAAGAATAGTTCTCTTAGGCAATATCAAAAAAAGGTGCACATTTTGGATGTCTAGATGTAGCTTTATTTTTTTGTTTTTTCTCTTTCTACTTTAAATTAAGGAAAAAAAAATGCTTTTTAGGGAAAGGATGGATTTTTTTCTCCTGAACAAAAGATATTTAGTCTAGAGGAAATCAGTTTGGAACAGTTGTTGTTATACCTAGTCATATAAAAAAGCAAAACAGATCCTCTCTTTTTACTTTTTTTAACATTTCCAAGTAGAAAGTTGCCAGTAAAAAACCCCAATCAATGTACTTTCAGTTGGATATGCAAATATAGGGATAATGACTGCAATAATTTTGTGGAAATTGCTACTAATAAATGACTAAATAAAATCTAGGGCATGGGACAAGATTTTGTATTTTGACATATTTTTCATCACATTCTGAAATGGTCTAGGTATAGGAGACAGGCCTTGCTTGGACAATGCAATTATTGTATCCCATGGCATGGTCTTTCAAAGAAAGAGCAATAAATAATCCTTCCTACCATCTGTATGACCCCATATACCTCCCTCCTTGCAAATATTTGTTTTCTTTTATGTTCTGGATCCTGACTTTAATTATTTAAGCCTTGCAAAGCACTGTGCTGGAAATGGACAGTACAGTACAATTTTGTTATTCTGGTAGTATCATATCGCCTGAAAGCAAGGATCCTTACACTCAGAAAATGGTGTCCTGAGAAAGATGTCAAAGCACTACTAAAAAGTCAAAGGCCAAAAAACTCTGGAACGCGTTCCCCTCACACAGATCAGCAGTTTGTTTTTTTGAACCAGAAATGACAAAATTCTGTGTACCCAAAATGATGCTGTCCATTTAATGGGAGCAGGGTTCTTGTGGTATTTTGTACCCATGGTAGAAGAAAGAATAAATTAAAACCTGAAATATACATATTCATGAATATTTTCATGTCAAACGAAATCTTTGCTGTTCTTATCTTCAATTTTGCTGGTGTTCAGCAACAAAAGAAAAAATACTTCTCATTTATCTCAGTGTAAAGGATCCACATTGCTATCAGTTCTGAATCCAGCATTCAAATTTTTGACACTCTATTTTAGTAAACAGGATTTCTTCTTAAAACAACCATGCCTGCAATACCCTGAAATAAATAATCACTAGAGATATAATCCATATCGTCAAAGTTGCTATATTGGTTAGCATCTGTATATTTGGGAAGAATCATTTGCATGCTTTAAAATGTTAAAATTTTCCAGTTTACTACATTAAAATTATGGACAAAAGCATGAATGACTTCTTAAAATACTATGTTCAAAACATAGCATTTATTTTTTAAGAGAGATAAATTCGAAATGCTGCTCATTTTAAGAACATGCTTCTTCCTATTAAGATGAATAAGTAATGTACTTCTGATTCTTCTTCTTTCTCTTAAAATTTCATGTGTTTTCGTGGGCATTTTTCTCCTTCAAAGGATAAAGGAATATAAAGATGATGAATAAGTGCAGGAACATAGGTTTGGAAAGCAGGCAATAACTCTGGATTTCTAAAGTTAGATGGTAAGAATAACACGTATGCTGTACTTTGGGAGCAGTAGATTTGGTAGCAAATATTTAGGCAATTCACTTAAAAATAAAAATACAAGCTGTTTCTAATTACTCATTGATATCACTTCAGTTTTCTTAGTAGGTGCCTTTTAAACCACTATTAACAGTGGAGAGCTTTGTGGATATTTACAAGAAAGACTTTCCATGTTTAATGTACAGCATCCAAAACCATGTAGAAATACTTGTGAAGAAGGTTGAGAAATGGGTAAATGAGGCAGAGTAGTTAGAAAATAAAGAGAGATGAAATAAAGAATTGAACTTAAAGTTAGTATTAGGATGTTTACATTTTTATATCTGAGCTGTTGGAAGGGTTCAAGAAATAAAATATGGTAAAAATTGTGAAAAAGGAAAATGGCTTATGACCAGCACATGAGTAGGTGTGGGCAAGACAGTGAAGAGGAGAGAAAATAGAGACTGATAGTGAAACCTCCAAGACTCAGACAAACACTTTGCTAATTGTGATTTGGTTTGGAAATCCAAGTTCATTCTCTCTACTGCAAATGCCTACACCCTTCTATCTGGTTGTAAAACCCCTTGCCATTTTCTTTAGCTGTGTTCTTCCAGTTCTGCTGGTTACTCTACAAAATACTGCAGGAATAGTAAATTCCCCAGTAGAGTCACTTAAGCTTAGAGATCATTTCCACATCATAGTTTAAGACATCATCCTGCATATTCTGCCCAAGTATCCAAACACAAAATTGTCACTGTTCCCTGCTATTGAAAAACATTTGCTGAAGACTTGAGAAGCATCTTATAGCTCAGCTGTTTAATCACAGACAATTGTAAGTAGATTATGGGTTGGCATTTATATAGCATGTAATGGAAATCTTCTTTTTCTGAGAATCTGATTTAAACTCATCAGCATCTTAAATATCCTAATAGGTGTAAATTTCTCTGTCCTCCTATGGTTCTTATTTTGTGAAGCTTTTCACTTTATACCCTACCTCTAATAAAGGGTGTAAAAAATCTCATCTTTGAAATATTACCAGTTTTTTAACTCTGAACCTTTGGCTTCAGGATACTTTTACCGATCTGAAATTTTAGTAATTCAAAATAGTCACATGAGCAACCTGGAAAATACTTAGGCCTGTTGTAAGCATGTTGATAACAATAGTTTGGCTGTATTCCAGTTTAAGGTGGCTTCAGTCCTACATAAGACTACGTGGGTGATAATTTTGAAAAGATTATTTGCCGTTCTGGGATAAAATGCTTTCTCCATTATCGTATACTGGAAACGTTGACACAGAACTCAGTCACACTAACTTAAATACTGTAAATTGTTCCTATTTTTGAATTTTTTGAAATTTTATTTTTCATATCAATATTATGCTCTTAAAAACAATACTTTCAATTTGAAACCAAAGAGCCATAGAAAAGACTAGATTTTTATTTTTTGTCATTTTGGATTAGGGGCAAAATTGTAACTGAGGAATACTCCACCAAGGAGTGGATAAATAGATCTAGAGGTGTCTGAAGCTGCCTGTCTGACTGTTCTGGTTACGTTGCCAAATTGTTCCCTGGTCTGTTCAGATCTGAGTCTCCCCAAGTCCACTTTCGTGCTAAAGCAGGTTAAGAGTCATGTTCCAGATGCCCAAGGATCTGGCACATCTCATTTAGTTATTCCTCACAGTAGTTCTCACACAGACTTGCATGATCAGAGCCTTCCCAAAATACACTATTTTTGAGCAAAGTTTTGTAAGGTGCGTGAGCACTAGAGATCAGCACCACCAGTCATGCTTGGAGTATTTACTCTGCCTAGGCTAACATGTCTTGAACAACTCTTGTAACCACTGGTTGAGCCCTACTCAATAATCAGGAAACTGGTTTGAGCAGGAGACAAGTCCTGCACCTTTTTTCAGACTGTGTAGAGTTGGCTTTATGGGAGGTAGGATGTCCGCAGATGGCTTTACTTCCTACTTGAGTGTTTTATTTCAGGGATCCCTGTGCTCTCCTGGGTGATGCTTTATCCTCAGTTCCACAGTTCTCTGCCTGTCTATAGAGGTGCATATTTTTATTTTCATGTTCTCCTTAATATCCTGGTACAAACTGTTTCAGAAACAGGGAATAGTCTTTGCCTCCAAGCAGAACAAGTTCAGTGAAGCAAAGTTGGCTCTTTCAAATACACGTGTCATGAGGTATCTTCACCTTACTTGTAATAAACTAAACCACCTGTCAGACACAATACTGCTATTAGCTTCATAAAATCCTCGTCGCAGAGGCTCTGGCTTACATTCTGAATTAGACACTAAAATGGGATTTGGAGCATTAAGTCTTTTGTGGCTCATTAACCTGTTAGACAAATCCCAGATATAACTGAGTAACTTCTAAAAAGCTAAGCTATTTCTGCTTCAGGTAAAATGAAGATCTAAAAATCATAATTTTTAAGTTCGTAAATTTTGGGAAAAGAGATTTGTCTTTATTAATGTTAAGGATTCTGTGAAGTACATCGAACTGCGATGTGATATTAATGCACAATGATGCGAGCATAGCTGTTTGTCTACAAAATAGGCAGATGCTGGAGGAACACTTTAATCTCTTCAGAATGGGCTAAAATCTAGTAATCAAAACAGAAGATGAAAAATACGTGTTGCTGTGGGATCCCAGCAACCTTTCTGGAGACAGATATGCCCATGGAAATAATCAGGGAAACAATATTTGAGAGATGTTCATAGATATTCTTTATTTTTTTCTCCCAGCCTCTCGGCGTGGGGGCCTGGACCAGACTGACTACCCCTGGGAAAAACCCCAGTATTCCCGGGGCAGGGGATCATGAAAAAGCCAGTGGGGACAGGATTTGGGTACATGTGGCCAGGGAGCAGAGGGTCTGTAAACCCCATGTAACCATGCTTTCACTCTCAAGGCCCATCCCCCCAGGGGAAGGGGCCCCAACACCTCATCCTTTTGTTTTAATTAAAAAATGACAAAACAATTTTAAAAGAACACAAGTCACCCCCTGAGTCCCCAGTGTTCAAACAGCTGGCATCAGGAAACTGGGTCAGGAGAGTTTTTTTTCATCTGTACCTGTTAGAACTTCAAGCAAAGATAGTTCATTTCTTCCCTCCCTCCTTTTATTTCCCCATGGGCCTCGGAGAGGTATTGTGGGGAAAGGGAATTGCACAGGGGAACCATGGGGTGGAAAATTGATTAATGGATTGAGGATAATTGGATGGGGGCAAAAAGGGGAAAGCATGCTGAGGGTAGGGAGGTTGTTGGCGTGGATATGGTTTAGAGTAATCACAATTTTTTGCATATTTACTTCCTTGGACTGAAATACCCACAGGCCCTGTGACATTAGCAGCCTGCAAGCCCTTTTTCCTTCTACAATATCAAATTCCACAATCTTCCCCTCCCCCACGCTGCAGATATACTTATTTGGGTTACTTTTTATAACTGGAGTTCTATGGACACACACATCTTCTCCCGTGTCATTTCACATTATAAAACCATAATTTTGCTTTACCTTATACCATTTAACAGTCCCCAAAACCTTGGCTGCAATAATCTTTTGGTCTTTGTGTTGCCAGTGCTGTTTTTGAGCTGCCACCATTTGTGCCAGTGCTTTGCTGCTTTCAGTTTCGCTTTTGCTTGTCGCTCCTGTGCCGGGGGTGCTGCTGGGGGCCGCGCCCAGGACTGGGGCGGGCCGCGCTGCTTGGCCCATCTTCCGCGTCCACTCGCTGCTCCAGCTTTCACCGCTGGGGCCGGGCCAGGGCAGCCGGGGCCTCTCAGGTCACTTCATTGCTCTGACCCTGCCGCACCCGCCCTGCAGCTGCTCCGCACCTGCCGTGCTACGCCGGTGCCACGTGCAGCGCCGCCGCTCCCACGCCCTGTGAGCAGATCTGCTCTGGTGTCTACCTGGGCGTGGCGCGGCCCCGCTCTGCCGCTTCTGTGCCGCTTTGCGAGCAGCACCCTCTTGGCTCGGCACTGCATCGTGCCGTTTCTCGTGTTGCTATGGAAACCTCTGCTTCTTGCTCCACAAAGTTCTCCAAGCCACGTGCTCAGAGCAGGTTTCCACGCCGGGCCCCCCCAGCTTCCACAAACAGACGGGGAAGGGGTGAGGGCAGTTCTGCGTGCTGTTTCCCGGTTCCTGGCTGCCCATGTGGGTCATCTCTCTGCCGCACGTGACCCACAGCGCCTGCGGCACCAGTCCCTCGCTCGTGGCCACGCAGCAGGGGACTTGGAGGCAGGGATGGGGTCTACGATCGCCAGCACGGGCAGGGAAGACTCTGTGGCTGCAGTGACACAGTTGCAGGTACACGTGGACTTGTGGCCATTTTCTCCCGACGGAGACGGGGATCGAAAGAAACATTCACCTTTGCAGAGACACCACTGATATTCCTCAAGAAATTGAGTAATCGTATAATATCCACAGGAATATTCTCCCATTTGCACATGTTTCTGCTGAGAAATTAATTCTGCCCAGACCTTTTCCCAAAAATCTTCTGTACGCATTAAGTCCCAGGAAACATAGAAAAAGTTCTTAAACACCCAGGCCAGAAACTCTGCAAGGAGTTTTTCAAGTTTAAGATAAATTTCCCTTTGTGGTTGTGGCATTTCCTCCATAGCCATGACTTTTCCCACTGCCTAGGAAGGAACAGTGAAACAAAGGCGAGAAGAGAGATCTAGAGAATTTTTTACTCACGAGTTTTCGGGAATCTTCAGAATCTTGGTTATTTCAGGGTCGCTGTCTCCAGAGAAATTTGTTATAGTCCCTGTTCGGGCACCATTTGTTGCTGTGGGATCCCAGCAACCTTTCCGGAGACAGATATGCCCGTGAAAATAATCAGGGAAACAATATTTGAGAGATGTTCATAGATATTCTTTATTTTTTCTCCCAGCCTCTCGGCATGGGGGCCTGGACCAGGCTGACTACCCCTGGGAAAAACCTCAGTATTCCTGGGGCAGGGGAACATGAAAAGGCCAATACGGACAGGATTTGGGTACATGTGACCAGGGAGCAGAGGGTCTGTAAACCCCATGTAACCATGCTTTCACTCCCAAGGCCCATCCCCCCAGGGGAAGGGGCCCCAACAAATAAGCATATGGAGAGGCAACACATTATCTACTACTCTATGCTTTAATTAGAGCTAACTATTCAAAGTGGAAAGTTTCAGCTGTGGTGTCATAACTCTACATCATAGTAATAATAAACATGAACATATTAAATTTCCCATTTTCTGTGGCAACACATTCTGTCATTTAAACTGCAAGCACCTAATTACTTGTAGGTAAGTAAGACACAATAAAATACAGTGAAATGCTGTTAAGAGAAATTTGTCTTGTATGGACTGGGATTTTCTCTTATAACTTACAGAGATTGCAATTGTAAATAACTGCAAGAGGGCTTATTTAACTCTGTCCTTTAAGTGTAAGAAGGAGAGACTTCAGATCGTCATATAATTTGCTGTGAAATCTGGATAAGGTTTTTAAAATTTTAGTCAAAAGTGCTCAGTCTCCCTGATGAAGAATGGCCTTGCAGGCAGATTGTTTTCCAAGCTGTGTTACCAAATGAAGTCTGGGTAAAGGAAGTTCCATGTAAGATCCATTGAGATTGGATAATGCAACAAAGTACTTGCAGCTTCTCTAGTATGGCTGGGTTTTGGGTTGTTTTTATTCCAAACCAGAAATTTAGACCGAAATTTTCAAAACCAAACATTTGGGGATGAAGAGTTTTCTTATAAATTGATGCTGGACATGCAATATATATTTCAGGTTTTCCACTCTCCTGCTGTTGAACAACAAAAAGAATGTATTTGAGCAATTATGTTTACTTTAGCTTTGAAAGAAATCTGTCTTTCAAAAGTATTTATCATTCATTCTATCTATTAAGCTTGCCTGCAGCCTTTGCATTTTGGTGGGGGTTTTTTCTCCCCTTTTCTCCTTTTTGTCTTCCAAGCAGTAAGTTTGTCAATGATGGTTAATAGAGGAATGTTACTGCTGATTTTGGAGAGCCCAGGTGGGACCAACAACTTTGCAACACGATCCAGTAGTCGAATTTTCCTCTCTCTGACATCTTAGTAGCAGAAGGAAACAGTAGGTAATTCTTTCACATCAGAAATGGAGGGCAAAAATGGTGGAAATGTTTGTCTCGATTTTGAGATTTGCCATGGTACAAGGAGATGTTAAGGGGAAAGGTCTCTCCCACCTTTCTCCCTTCTCCCACCTGAATAACAGGGAGTCTTCAGCCCCCACCCCAAAGCATGCGCTGTTTTACATGGGTTGTTGGATCAGGGTTAGTAAATTAACATGTCTTGCTGAGAGATTCCTAGGAGTGGAGAGGACGAGTATCATGGAAACAGCAATTCTACCGGAGTGGGACGGAGGTCAGAGGATCTACAGGTATATAAATCTACAGGACCTAATGTAGATAAGGGTTTGTACAGAGGCATCAGTTTCATTAGCTATTATGATAATCAGCACCAATTCAATATTACATGGCTACAGGTTGTTTTGAAATCACCAATGAACTGTTAAATCACTATATGTCATCTCTAAGACTGTTAAGTGTTCTACAAAAAATATAATTTTCTAGATGGTGGTTGTTGGAGGCTAGGAATACTTGTTGAGAGCATTGGGGCAGAGATAGAAATGAAGTCAAAGTACACTTTCCTAACTGAGCTGCATGCTATTCTTGGAAGATGTTTTCAGCCTGGAAGTGCTCATTCCGCACCCTGAGTGAGAGCTGCCTCATCCTGTTGGAGCAGGTCCAGAAAAGGGCCACAAAGATGACTGGAAGAATGGACTTCTCCTATGAGGAAAAGCTGAGGGAACTGGGATTGTTCAGCCTGCAGAGAAGAGAGTGCTAGAGAGACCTTTTTTGGGCCTTCCAGTATTTTTAGGGAGCCTTTAAGAAAGATGAGAACAAACGATTTAGCAGGGCCTGTTGCAATGGGACAAGGGGAAATGGTTTTTAACTAAAAGAGGGTTAATTTGGAGCAATTATAAGGAAAAAGCTTTTTCAGTGGGGGTGGTGATACAGTGGCACAGGTTTCCTGGAGGGGTGGTAAGTGCCGTATCCCTGGAAACTCTCAAGATCAGGTTGAACAAGGCTCTGAACAACCTGATCTTCTTGAGGACGTTCTTTCTAATTGCAGGGGCCTTGGACTAGATGGCGTTTAAAGGTCCCTTCCAACCCAAACTGTTCTGTGATTCTGTGATCCACGGGCTAAGAGCACTGGAGTAGCAGAGCCGCAACTGGTCACCCTTCACCTTGGTGGAGGCAACAGGGCTGAGCAGAAACAGACAAACACACTTTCAGATAATAGACCTGACTTCATCATCTTCTCCCTGGGGGAGACAAAGCTTTAAGGCACCAATAAATAAGGGCAGCTTGGTTCTGCCTTGCTGCAATTTCATTCACTCAGAATTGGAAATGGGAAGGCAAAAGGTTGTGGGGGCTCTGCCAGCTCTCCTCTCCCCTCCCTTCTTTGCTCTTTAGATCCCAATCTTGGTACATGAAGATGAAGTGGGGAACAGCAAACTGTTGATAAAATAGTTGTCAGGTATCTTTCTGTAAGCTTTGGGTACTCTCAGGAATCTCTTACTAAAAAAAATGTATATGGAATGAGTGCATTTTAATCACAGGATCCTACAGGCCAAGTTCTAAAAAGTGTCCAGTAGCTAATGACCCTTTTGTCAAATATGTCATATTGTTTACTTCTGTCATACTTGGGTTGTGCAGGTTGCCTGCTCCTGGACTTGTTAGGATGGTTTATCATTAATGTGCATTAATGCACATTGTAATGTAACACCTTTTCTGCTTCTATTTCTTTCTTCTGAATACTGACTATTCGCCACTGATTGGAACTAATGGAGAGACATGCTTACATTTCCACTAATACATATTTCCTGCATCATTATTCTGTTTGCTAGCAGCAGTTCTATTTCTTTTTAAATGATCTGTCTCATTATTTATTTTCCATGCACCTTTTTTTAGGAAAAACTTTGTGGGTCTTCCTTACTTAGTAAGGAACCTTGTGGTCTTAGGAAGAAACATATGCTCTAGTGTTTCTTAGATACAATATTCCTTGTAACTTCCCACACAGAGTTTAACCTGCTCATCAAAATAGTCAATAACCAGAGTTCCCTCTATCTTTTCCAGAAAAGGTGAGGAGAGGGGAAAAGAGTGTCCTCTGGCATGAAAAGGGGGAACACCTCATGTCTATGAAAGCAGATCTCTGGTTGACAGAGTTTTCCATTTACTGCAATATTTTAGGAATCACGGAGACAAAGAAAACCAGTTCTGTAACATAAATTATTTATTCGAGCCCACAAATGTTGGTGTGGCCCTCTAGAAAACCCTATCCTGCTAACACTATAACACAGCACTGAAACTCAAAATACTTGTCTACATACACTATATATCACGGCCTCCAGTGGTTCAAGTCAGAGAGCTGATCCTGTCATTTGTGCCTCCACAACTGCTGTCAGGTGTCTGAGTCGTGGTAACCTCCATCCAGTCTGTGCTTATCAGCCGTAGGATGTGTCCCAGTCTCTCTGTGGGCTTAGGCCACATTAAGAGGTCAAAGCTGAATCAAATTGCTGTATGCTTACCATGGCCTGCAGCTGAAAATACAGGCACTCAGGACAAGCCAGCTTTATGAACCATGGCAAAGAGACCACATGCTGTAATTCAGCCTAAGAATGTGCCCCAAGGAGACAAACTGGGACCTGTTCTCTTGATTTTCTTCCACAATGAATTCTGGTTTCTGCTGCTGCAGTCACTTTATAAGATATGGAATCACTAAAATCCTGTTTAAAAAAAGCACTGAACTTCTCCCATGTAAAAATATTGGCATATTGCATCCTTCTACTCTCCTACTTGAATGGCTATATAAGTAATGCTTTTGCTGTTCACTGAAGTAGCTAGTATACTAAAATAATAATTTTGCCTTTTTGCCAAAAGTCAGTAGCCATGACTCCCCTTTTCTGTGTACTTGGACAGTTAACTGTATCCTTTCCTTCTTCTCTGTGTTCTGAGTGACAGGAAATCACAGCTCTGCAGTATGTGTATGTTATAATGTACCAGGCTGTTATCTCCACTGCCATTTAATCCTCATGCCTTTCTAATGCTCTTTTAAGAGCTGTTGCATATTATGGTCTTCACCTACAACTGCAAGTTTTACCATGCTACAATAAAAATCTTTTAAACTCTTTGCTTCATTCTGTTGCTCCTCCGCTAATTGTTAAAATAGTCACATTTAACTTGCATTCAAGGTTAAACGACCAGATGCATAATTTTCTTTTAAGTCTTTCAAGAGTTTTCAGATAGGCCTGACTTACTGTGTGCCCGAGATTAATCTGTGCTGGAGGTCAAGAAAATATGACTGTATGTAGTTGCTATGATATAGATCTTACTAATGAAAAGGAACGGAGGAGGGCAGGGGAGGGGAGGTCATACTAACTCAGAGCTCATCTGTTTGGATGAGTGGATTCTTCAGGTTTGGATTTGCTCAGATGCTTCAATTATCTTAGTTCTTTGTATTCTAAATCAATTTTAATATCATGAGACAAGTGAACTTATATTTTTCAATATCCTTTTTTTATGTCTGTGAGAGAGAATTATTTTAGTAAACTCAGTACAGCTGCTGCTCAGTTTGCCCAGACACATCTTTTTCAGCCCTTTTCTTTTTTACTGAAACATGCTTTTTGGCGAGCCTTATGCACAAACATGAGGAAAGCAGTTTACCAGAAGGCCATTAAATTTTCAATGCCTTTAATATGGAAAGATCATCTTTAAAAGCAACTGGTTTGGAAAGGGATCAGGCTGAAAGAGATTGATTCACCTGAATGCTGATCCAGGTGTAAACGTCCCCTGCAGGATGTGACCGAAAAAAGGAAGGCAACACCCTGCAACCTCTGTGAGAAATGTTTCTCTCAACCAGCAGGTATCAAAGCAGACACAGTGGATTTTTTTCCTCAAATGTGGACTGTAGCAATTGGCACTCTCATAACGTATTTTCCTGAGAATTCTAAGGGAACTTCTTAGATAAATTTAGTGATACTAAGGTTCTTAGTCACTGTAAGTCATAGTTAGTTATATTTAGTCACACTAAGATGGCATTTTGCCTTTTTGTTACTCAGTGGGTATAAGCTCTTAGTTCCTTTCAAGAAGGATTGCTGTCCTGCAGCTCCTAAACATGGATGATAGGTACAGAGGGCACTGATGACATGTTACTTTCCGCTTTAAATCAAGAATAGATGAGGTTTATTTCATTCACTTTCTTAAGTCCCTGCAAGTGAGAGCAGAGATCTTACAAGAGCAAAGCATTAAGTATACAAAAGAGTGGGGGCTGTAAAAATGAAATTGAGGTTTTGTGTTCTGTGTGTGTAAAAAAGTATTTGAGAAATGAATTAAAAAAAAAAATTACTGGAGCTGTGCTGAAGGCTTCCAAATGAGAAGTGTATTAAATTAGAGTAGCTCCGTCAGTACAAAACGAATCCCATGCTGACTACTACTTAAGCTTAAACAGCTCTCCATTTGAGGCCCATTCTCACCACCCTAGTGAATGCTCCTCGCCGGTGTCAGTCAGACTCTGTGCTCGCACTAGAGGCTTTAACTTCACCCATGCCCTGATGCAGAAATGAAGGTCCTGCAGCAGAGAAACTTCCTGCAGGCACAGGAAGATGAGAAAAGAGGAGATCTGAGGCATAGAAATCTCGTTAATTGTTCTTGTGGACAGCTTGTTCTGTCCAAACCCATTTCACAGTAAGTCCCAAAGATTTGAAGCAATAAAATACATCTATGTAATGACCTACTTCCCAGAGATACAAGGGGGGGCGGGGAATGTCCTTCTCTTTGCTTCAGCAGATTGCAGGAATCATCCCTTTTATTAAACTTGCTGAAAACAGAATTTGTAAGTTTCTCGGACTAGAAGCCACAATATGGTGCCCTTTACTGTGACATTTGACCTCTAAAGAGTTTTTGGGAAAGCTGTGGGAAAATTTCACATTTACCAGAGCCAGCTGTTAATCGTAGCAGCTACACTGCTTCATTTTGCACCAGTAAACAGGCTCAGCAGAAGAAACACAGCACAAGTCATCAGAGCTGGATTATTTTCACCACTTGATTTTCAGCTGTGAGCCTAAAAATGCCAATATGTATGCAATTTTTGTTTAGTTTAGTTCTTTTAATCATTCATTCCTTTCTCCTTCTGCAGCTGTAAGAAGGATAATCTCAGTTAGAAATATTAAAAATAAGTGGGTGGAACTGTAGCAGGAATTGATCTGTGTAAACACAAAGGAAAAACACAATGTATTAGCTGTGCGAGTGTCTACATGGGTGATTATTCTATATACAGAACTCTCTCACCTCCTATTTTCCTTTTATGTGTCTATCTTATTTCTGGGTTTTCTTTTCTCTTTGGACTGAAGTCAGTAAACTGTCTTCCCATGCTTTATTGCCAAAATTAATTTTCTTCTAAATTAACAAATAAAAATAAAAAGGGTGTATTCGTTGTAGAAGGAAGAATGCAACCATCTTGAAATTATTAAAAAAGCTCTTAAATCCAATCTTTAAACTCCTGTGAGTGGCTGGTGCTTCACCCCCACACACCTTATGTATACTGAACATCTGTACAAGACATCTGGAGGTTTGTCAGTTTTGAAATATTTTCCCTGCAGATCAAACATGGGCTCAGATGCATTCTGGTGTGTATCAAGTTCTCCAGTGCTATTAGTAACAGAGAAACTTCCTGTAACACCGAATTATAGAAGCCTTAAATTTCTTATAATTTTTGCATGTCTTTCAATTCCAATCAAATTTATATAATTTTGAAAATGTTCTATATTACTAAGTCACCCTCAAATAGTACCAAAAACATGTATAGTACAGAGTTTTTTGCATTACTCTTTCAGCATTATAAAGTATAGCAGAAGTTTTGCAGTCTGCATAAACAGAGCATCCTAATGTTCAACATAACGAGGTCTTTTATGTTGCTTCTTGGACTTGATTCTTGTTTATTTTACTGCAGAATGTTCTCCTCTCCCTCTCCCCCTCCCTTTCCCTCTCCCTCTCCATTTTGGTGTAAGAGGAGCAGTGAGAATCTAGGA
>VYZQ01023241.1:1503-20020 GCA_013400655.1 Mystacornis crossleyi | reverse complement strand
CTTTGACCAACCTGGTCTAGTGGAAGGTGTCCCTGCCCATGGCAGGAAGGTTGGAATGAGATGATCTTTAAGGTGCCTTCCAACTCAAATCATTCTGTGATTTGATGACTTGCCGTATTGACTTCTTTACTTGTCTCCATTAATTGACAGTTGAACATTTTAAACAAAAACACAAATATTGTGCATATGCCAGAGTGTATCTTGGTATTTTATCTTAGGCATGAATCCTAAGAGTAACACTGCTTCCATACATATCTGAACTGTAAGGGCCCTTCTCCTGAAGGTAGAATGAGCATCTTAACTGCACCAGAAATTGTTCACTTCTTGGGTTACAAGCAAGTTTCATGGTCTAAGCACAAATATGTTGTGTCATCAAATGTTCTCTTTGTGCTGTACTACCAAGTGCCAAATATGACTTGAAATGAATATTCAATTTAACATTAATGTAAAAAATAGGCTAAAATCCAAGCTGAACAATTCTCTGTTTTGCTCTGAATTTGTTGCCTGTTTTTTTGCATAATGAACAGCAGCCTTAGAAAAAAATACTGTAGAGTATATGTTCATGGTGTCTGCTCACTTTCTAAGGTATTGCAAATGTTTCTGACAATATTGTAGTGGAGACTGTGAACTTTTGATATGAACAGATGGGAGAAAGAAAAACTGAGTGTAATTAAAACTTAAATGTTGAAAGATTGATCTTGCAGTCTGTGCTCAAAATGACTTCCCTGTGTAGAGAGAGTTCAGCTTGAATAAACACCACACTAAAGGCTTCTAAGAAACCATAAAAATTTTCCCATTGTTTGTCCTTTCATGCTTCAATGAAGTGACCAGGTATGGTTTAGAAAAAAGAGTTCTTAATCACCAATGTTCTATACTGCTTCTTCCAGTGGTGACCCAGAAAACAATCTATCTGTTCCCAGTTTCAAGGGTGCCTAAACACTGCAAGGCAAGAATGATCAAGTGGATAAGGCGTTAGACACAATTAAGAAAATAGACAGAAAATACCTGATTTAGTTTTAAAGTTACGGTGACACACCAGAGGTCACTTTAGCTTTATTTTCCAGACATAAATTGGTAACAGTGCTTTTCTATTTAGTCCATTATCCTATGATGATGACTCAGATAAACATAAAAATATAAAGTTCATTTTCTAGTGATCTGGTAGAATAAAGCTCTACCTGCACATCTTTCACATTGAATGGAATAAAATAAACCCAAAAAACCAACCAACTCTTTTAATCCAGTGTTAAATCTGCTTTGTAACAAGAAGCTTATTCATATTTAGTTAATAACGTCTTCTTTTTTTTCTGTCAGTGATACAAACAATATTTAATTTAAAAGGTTTCACCTACAACCTTCAAAACCCAGAGACTTCTATTGATTTGTGTTTTAGAAAATAAATTGGACTGTCATAATTTCCAATAATTTCAACAGAAATAGCTTTATGCCCTAAAATCTGGAATTTCAGATATTTTCATGGCATATTCAGACTATGAATTCTGAGTTACAAAGCTGATTTTATCGTCTGACTTGCAGAAAAATGTATAAACACCTTCATTCATTGTGCAAGCAAGTTATGACTGGTCACTCCGTTCAAAATCAAAGTTGTGTGGTATGCTGGAGTCTTGCTCACTCAGAACATGCTTTGGTTGAACTAAGCAAGCATTTTATTAGTATCTACCAAAAAGTAGTAGTGTAGGACTTGATTTATCTGTCTCTCCACAAAATTGGAAGATATAAAATAAGAAGAAAAACACCCGTTTTGGTTAGAAAATAAGAACAGTAAGCAGCAACTGTAGTACAGAACTCCTGAACTGTAGTACAGAACTCCTGAAGCCCACAAGGCTTTGATTCCAATGTACTCAATTTTATTAATTAAAATTCGGTGAACTGGAGAATAGAAAAAAATCTTCCATAATGCAGGTTATAAAAAGCAGACCCACTCCTAGCAGTATATACGTGAAAGAAACTACAACACTGTTCCCATTTTAAGGGAAGTGAATCATTTACATTGGCTCTTGGTTTGTTTTTTTTTTTTTCCTGTATTAGTAAGAAATTTTGAGAGGAATTTGTCTACTAAAAAGAAAAAAAAGGTTTAGTAGAGTACTTTGCCTTTGAAAACCTGTATTTTTACATTAGGACCCACACTTTGAAAAGGAATCTGATGAGTTTGAGGGAAAAGCAGAAGTACTTTCAAGCCTGAAAAGCCCAAAAGTCAGTTGGCTGTGCTCTCCAATGTCACAGCAATGACAAACTTGTGAAGATGACAGCCCCACAGAAGAGTCTCAGTAACAACTCTGACAGCACCATGCTGCTGTGACAGCAATCTGAGTATGCCTAAAGCAGATATACACACAAATAAATTCTTCACTAAGAGGACATCAAAAACGGTTCTCAGAACCACAGCTGGGAATAGTACATATTTGCATGGTGTTTATGATTGCTTCTCTGTTTCTTCTACCACCGTTATGAAATGTCCACAGGGCCTTCATTCACAAGCTTTTTCTAAAGACATCCTTCCCAGACCCAAAGCAGTTGGGCATCAGCTTTCCTTATGTCACCCCTTCATGCTAGGAGATGCTAGGATCTCTGTATTCCTTCCAGGCTTCCTGTCACTGCCTTTACCTCCTGTATACTCTTTACATTTGTGTTTTTCCCTGATCTCCTTGCCCCAGTCTCCATGCAGGCCTCCTGGGTTTTTTGCTTGACTTCCTTGCTCAACAGGATGGACTGCTCTGGAGCATGGAGGAGGTGATCCTTTCCTTGAGTAACAACCAGCTGTCTTGGACCCCTCTTACCTTCAGGTCCTTGTCCTATGAGACCCTTTCAAGCAGATTCATGAAGAGGCCAAAGTCTGCTTGTGCCTGGATGTAGTGTGCTTCCAGCAGATATTGGGGTGGCTGAACCTCCCCCGTGAGCACCAGGACTGAAAAACGTCAGGCTGCTTCCAGCTCCTTGCAGAGTCATCATATGATTGATGAGATTGGGAGGATAAGCTTGTCCAGCCTCAAGGACAGAACCTACAGGGAGTCTAAATAGCTGCCTCTGACTGCTGAGTGGGAAGGAGTAGATAAGACAGAGCTAGGCTGTCCATAAAGTTGTATGGAGAAGCAACAAGTGAAAACAAACACAGGTGCAAACATGAGAAATTCCAAAAAAGCTTTTTGACAGAGACCATGCTTAAGCACTGAAACACTGTCCAGAGAAGCAACGAAATCTTCAGTTCTGGGGTTTTTCAAGACCTGACTGGACAAAACCCTGAGCAAGCTGATCTACACTGATCTACTTTAAGGAGAGGCTTGGACCAGGTGACCTTCACTGGCCCCTTCCAGCATAAATCACCCTAAACTTTGTCTTGTTAATAGAAAGTGAAAAGAAAGCTTTTCATCAGCCTTAAATGACTGCTCCCAAGCCTCTCAGTAGTTCAAAATGTTCCAAACAGTTCAGTGGGTCTTGGACTTTGCTCAGCTAGAAGATCTAAATCAGGAGAATGTCACCACCCTGCCACCACCTACTGACATGCCTTCATGTAGTTTTTGATAAATATTTGAACATAATAATGAATGACTGTGAAGAATAAGTTTGTAGGTGGAATGAGAAGGGCTGAAATGAAGATATCAGGGAACTGTACTCATAACATGCACTCATGTCCTTCTTTGCTAGGGATGAAAATACTTTCTTGCCAGGCATACAGTATATCTGATAAAGACCATAACAGCAGCATTTAGAAGCATATGTGGAACAGCCTTATTGTGTGTATAATATGTACATGTGTATAATTATGTGTATAGGTGGTGGAAAACAATCCTGTGTAGTGGTCATTAAACAAGCATATTGCATTAAAAGTTGTCAGACCATGCAACAGCTTGAAACTTGTGACAGTTTATACCAAAGGTGCCTGGCACTTTGATTGTCAGGTTCAGTTTAATTGTGGACAGAAATAAGAAGAAGAAAGCTGTTTTCTGTGCTAAAAGTTTAATCCTAACATCAGAGAAAACAAATATTTTCTTGTCTATTGGTGTGTTAATTGCTTTTCAAAAAATTTTACTTTCTGATGTTATTCAAGTGACCTCTGTTGAATATTAGATTTACTGAAGTTTAATTGCTTTGGCAATAATTATATTCTATTTTAATTTGAAGTTTGTGGCTTATTTAAAATAGCCTTTCTATTTTTTGCTGGGTTTGCTGTGTTTATTTTAAATAGGAACATTTTTTCTTTTCATATATCTTACATGGTAGTAGGAGCTGAGTAAGTAGTATAGTGTTGTTTGTGCAGCTGAAGAGGTGAAGGCAACATACTTCATATTTCAGCTGGCTAAGAATTAAACAAGACTAGTGACAAATCAGTAACACAAGTATGTTTTTATCTTGTCCTTTAATTGTCTTGGAGATTCTTACTCCCCATTCTCCCAGCAAGACTCCATAAGAGTATGTCTTCTGAGTTTTATGTAATTTGCCTTTTTAACTTGCTTACAGATTTTTTTTGGATTTGAAAATCACTAGATTCCTCTGAAGAATGTTTAAAGCCAAACATGGGATTTGGGAAATTTGATAGTTACTACTAAGAGATACTAAGACAAGACAGCAGAAAAATTAATCTACAGATGCCATTAAAAATTATATAGCATTTAACATAAGCAGCAAAGCTGACCAAATGCTGACGTGCCTCGGAGAGGAATAAATGAAGATAAAAGCACTCATGAGAATAATTCACTGAAATGAAGTACCTTGCTGTTATAGTCACAGGTATTGGAAGAACAGACCCGCCCAGTAATGCCCATCTTCACTGAATGGAAGCCTGAAGTGTGACTAGGGGTTTGCAGAGCATTAGACTACCTAAAGTCACAACAAAATCCTTAATCATTTGCTTCCATCACATATTTAATAAAGAGTTTAACATGTTCTTTGGAAACTCTGACCCAGCTGCTTACAATGATATTAGATACACTGTGAGGAAAATATATGCTTTCATGGATCACTTACCCTATAACTAGAGTAATATCATTAAATATAATATCATACCATCTTTTTAAAATAGAAGGTTAAGCTACTTGAGAAAGCAGTATGGATATGTCTGACTTTGTCGGTAAAATGGTCTTCTAAGAAATCTTTGTAGGAAGGGTTAAATCATAAATGCAAATCAATGGTTTAATGCCTGAAAAACACTCACTGTGCTTTTAATCATGCCTGGAAAACAGAGATTTTCTGCCTTGTTATTTCAGCCGTGGGGCCTTGAGCATCCTCTCCCTTTGGGAAGAAAAATCAGCAGTGAGCTCGGAGGGCAGAGACGAGGTGTATTTCCTCTGTGGCACTGCAACAGTGCCCTGCGCTCAGCACGCACAGACGATGAACCCATGTTCTTGTTCTTAAGTGCCTGGCAAGGCATAATGAATCAGGACCCTGACGAACACTGAAGGAAACACTTTCAGTGTTAGTAGAGAGACTTAATTTCAGAATGGTCGTTCTTGATCTTAAGAAAGAAAAGCAGGCCCCCCAAAGGTGTGTCACAGTACAACAGGTACTTTGCCATCTTTTGCTTGACTTGGTGTTTTCATCATCTTAAGCGTAAACAGGAGGGGGAAACGCTTGGCTTAGTGTGGAAGCTCTGCACTTGTGACTGTTTCTAGACAATAAGATGAACATATTTTATTATAAGGAAACTACTAATTTATTTCCCTAGAACTATTAACGTAGCGTACTTAGAAAAAGCCTCCTGGCTAGATTTTGGCACGACCTAGACGGGATAGGTCACAACTTGTCATGTCTGAGCACAGTACGCCTACCTGGCCTTTTCTCTTTCCGTGACTGTTTTCTAATTCACGCCGCAGACTAAAACTTCATTTTGCTGAGGGATACCCGNCGGCGGCCGAGGGCGCCTGGCCGAGTCCTGGCGGCGGCTGAGCTCCCGGCGCGGCTCCAAGCGCGCAGGACCCTCCTCGCCCGCGCTGCCGGTGAGTGACCGCGACCGCGCTCGTCGTCCGGGCACCTGCTCGCTCCGGGGGCTGGGCGGGGATGCTGAGAAGAAACCTGTTGCGCTCTGGGAAAAGGAATCGCCTTTCCCGTGCGCTGAGCCTGACTTTGTAGTTGTTAGCAGGTGCGGGTCTCCGGTTCGGCTCCCTCCGTGTGCTCCCTACGGAGCAGCAGCTCCGCTCGCTCCCGCCGCCGGGCCGGGGCCGCCCGGGAGCGCAGCCGGCGAGCTGGGAAGTAGCTGCCTGCGACTCGTGCTCGCGTTGTGCAGCTGAGGGGACAGTGGTAGCAAACATAAGTGGAAGACCCGAAGGCGGGTAGCCAAAAATCACCTTCTTGGGAACCCGAGAATTTTCTCTTGAGGGGGTGTCCCCTTGTTGGTGTATCTGCCTTCAGCCAGATCGATGGGATGTGCCGGGAATTTCTGAACTGGGTAAGCAAACATTTAAATGGAGATGCATGCTACAGCATAGATTACAAATCAGGAAAACGAACATCTTGGCCAGACGTACAGGGAAATTCAGAGAACAAACTGAACATTCAACTTCAGAAGAAGTGACATTTATTAGAGAGCTTGATGGTCTGTCTCCTTGGGATCAGAATCCTGTAGGTAAGAGCTGAACAAGCACACACAAACACAGGTTTGGGAAGAACTGCTCATAGTCCAAGGACAGTCTCAGTCCTCATGTGCTTAGAAACAACATTATATATTCCTACCTAAAGGAGACTCTCTGAGGTCTGGAGTGATACACCTTATTCAACAGATCAGATGTATAATTTTGAAAATAAACACATATTTATAAGGTTTTGACCTGGGGTAAGATGACCACAGGTTGAATGTCAGTTTGGAAAATAATATACGGGTGCAGAGACCCACAGTAGAAAGGATGCCATGGCAACAAGAAAGCATCACACAAAGTAACAATATTATCTTGTGGAGGGGGAACAGGAGTAGTATTGCATTCATCTGTACCATGTTGTAGACTAAAATACTACAGTTTAGGGTGGGGTTTTTACTAATACCCTAACTTCTCTTTGCAAGAGATGGCTTAAACAGAGGAAAGGATTATATTACCAGAATTCCTCAGAAGAATGTACAATGCAGTTGAGGGTTGGGGTTGGTTGGTTGGTTTGTGGGGGGTTTTATTCTGTTTTGTGGGGTTTGTTGAGTTTCTGTTGTTCTAAACATAAGTTGTTGTTCTTGTGGCTTACAGCTGAGATGAATTCTTACTCCAGCCAGAAGCCTGAATGAGGTTCAGGTTGCAAGTGTTTCGCCAGAATTGAAAGGTTGTATTAATCTTTGTTTAATCTCTGCCCTTCCAGAATCTTTCTGAAAGGATGAGCAACTTCTTCCTATTTTCTTCTCTAAAGCAATACTATACTGGTGTTTTTATGTTACTGAATTTGCATTGCATTAAACCCACTAAACTTCATAAAGTGAAGGACAGATGGGAATGACAGATTCTGAATTTTTTACTTCGGTAATTTGTTGGGGGTTTTTTAAAAATTTTCGTCAGGTTTTTTTTGAGAACACTTTTTTTTTGTTATGAATGGGTAACTATTGGTTTGTTTTCTTCATTTACGCATGACTTCTTTTTTTTAATGAGAGAGTTTCTGAAATCACATTTTCATCACTAAGAATAATTCACTTGGAATCATTTTCCAAAGCAATGCCAGAATATACTAATTCTTAAGACATTTCTCACCAGCACCTTTTTTTTTTTTTTTCCTTCCCATTTGCACCCATACTATCCCTGGGGAAAAAAAAATTAAAGTGTAGGATTTCGGTCCTTGTAACATTAGTGTTTTGGCCTCATCTCCCCAGCTTTGCTCCCTGGATTGTATTTTTCTTGTAGTAACTTCCATTGTTCTGCCAGAGTTTACTTTTTAAGGGTTGTCACTTGTCTGAGGAGGATTTTTGGGGGTCAGTGCTGAAGTAGGAATTTGGTAGAAGTGATGCCGTGCACATGTACTTTCTGGCTGTGTTTTTTCCCAAATCTATATTTGCTGGCCTTTCTTTTCTTTACACACTTGTAGGAATTGGTGATACTGATTTTTCACACTTATTCATTGCTTGTTACATTTTTTTCTGAATAATCCTAAGAGTTGGCTGCTGTTTTGTTACTTTGTTAATTTCTGAAGAATAACTGATTGTCTTATTTCTTTACCAAAATGGTGGGGAGCGGGGGTTGCGGGTAGGGTTGAGATGGAGGGGTGTTAAATTTTATTTACCTTGCTTTGATATTAGTCCTTGAGTGATAGAGAGGGAGTTGCTACATTGGCAGGAGCTGAAGAAGTGAAGGATAGTTGAGATAGGAAGGGTTTGCAAGAGCCAACACTGCCTAGCGCACACACGTGGCTGAATCCAAACAATCCCTAACTGTAATTTTTGTTTAGGATAACCCTGGTTTCATTTTGAGTAAAGGCATTGCATACTGAAGGAGTCAAGTACGGTTATAGTTTTAGAAATTACGCCTTTTCCGCTTTCTTCCTCTCTCCCTCATCTGCTTGTGTAACTCTGGAAAGGGTAAGGTGAGTGGAACCCCCCTGCTCAAACTGATAAAAATTTTGCCATGCAAACCAAGAGATCACATTTTGGATCATGCTGAATTTCTGCCCATTAAGGGAATTGTCTGGATGTTTTCTGCCAAGATCTTGAAAGTTGTGTGTACTTATGGCCTCTAAATTATGTGAGCTTTCCAACTCCATTTTAAGCAGATGCTGCTCAGTGTTCTAGATCAATAAAAATGGAGGTAATTGACTGCTCTACTCTCCAGTTTCTGATCACAGCATTTTTTTTTCTTTTGTTCAAAGATAAAATTGCTTTTGAGGTGAAATTTCCCCCAGGACATTTACGGTAGCTCAGATACAAAATGACAAGTGAGAAAAATACAAACACATGAAATAAAACTTTATTTTGCTGTGGCATCAGTGAAATTGTAGCTGTGAACCAGGTCATTGGCCCTGTCCTGGATACTGAAAAATCAGATGGGCCGAGTACAAATGACTGATGAGAAGTAATCAGCTCCCTCTATGGCAGAACTGAACTATGCGTATGTGGGTAAGAAACGCTACATGTACAGGTGTAATCCAGTGAGTGAAGAGCTGGACTTCAGATAGATTTGTCATGGAGCAGATTGAACAAAACTTAGCTTGACCTCTGAGTTTCACATTTGTGAGTTTAAGAAATCAGCTGTCATTTTCACTTTCCCATTTATTGTATGAAAAGTACCTTTGTCATGAGGCTGCCAGCCTGGTGAGGAGACTGTTAAACTAGCAGTGACATGGGAGACACATTACAGCACTGAGTTGTATGAGAAAATGGTGGAGCAAGGACAGAAAGCAAAAAAGGCGTGGGGGGGGGGGGACAAGGCAGAGTTTGGGCATGTTAAAATAAGGTGCAGGGTCTGCGCACTGCTTGGGATTTGAGCAGGAGTAGCAAGAGCTCAACCTGTGGCCAGAGCTGCAGCATTGCTGGGATACCTGTGATGTGGTGGGGTGGTGCTGTAATCGATGGAGACAAGCCCTTCAGGAGAGGCAGGCAGGGAAGAGGAGAAGTGGGGCTGCCCTCCATGTGAAGGAGCAGCTCAGGTGTGTAGGGCCCAGGTTTGCGTAGAGCTTGTGGGTCAGGGTCAGAGTGCGCTGGGATGTGTTACAAATCACCATCCGGGTAAGGAAGCAGATGGAGCTTTCTCTGAACAACCCGAGGGAGGCTCTGAGCCATAGACCTCCATCCTCTATGGGAAATGTAATACATCAAAACACCAGCCATTCAGGAGATTGCTGGAGGTTAAGGAAAATGTTTTGTTACTGAATGGTGCTTGAGCAGCACACTGTGACCCTGTCCATAGAAGGCTGACTTGTTTGCTCATTTGAGCTATTGCATGATATTTTTTCCAAACAATAGCGCAAATGTATTTGTGTTTTCTGCTGGCAAGCAGAGACTGTTCTTATAAGAACTTCTTGCTGTTGTTTTAGATGAAGGCAGGGTGATGTGGGTGCTGTAATTGCTAGTGATGAGGAGGAGCTGTCTGCAGGCCCCTCTCCTAAAATGAGTTTGTCCTGCAACCAAGGAATCTGTGTGGCACAGTGCAGCTGTGAACAGAACAAAACAGGTCATGTGTGCAGTCTAGCACAGCATGGGCCAGGGTATACTCAGGTTACCTGGTGTGTGGATCACTGACTCCTTGATGTGCAGTGGTTTCCCTGTCAGGATCCCTGACAGGTGAAGGTGATACAGTGAAAGCAGACACAGATAAGGCAGGTCCTCCACCACTCATGTCTGCTAGGCCTCTGCACTCAGTGACTTGGCTGCAGGAGGAGAGGAGCTGCAGGCTGAGATTGATGGTCAAGTAAGAGATCACTCAGGAGCGCTTTACCCACACATCCCTGGGACCTGTCAGGCTGCACCCCAGGGTGCTGAAGAAGGTGGCTGATGTCCTTGTACAACCAGCTTCCATCAGCTCTCCAAGGGTGTGGAGATAAGGGAGAATCTCAAAGACTGGAGAAAGGCAAATGTCACACCTACCTTTAAAAAAGGTGTAAAAGCCACAATGGGGAACTACAGACCAGTCATGTGGCCATCAGTCTGAGGTAAATCAAGGAAGGAGACCTCCCGGAACCCACATCTGGGCACACGAAGGAGGAGACCGTGACAGGAAACAGTCACCAAGGATTTACCAAGGGTCAGTTATGCTGGAGCTATCCCTTCTGCCCTCTGCAGCATAATTGGGATGAGAGGAGAGCAGTGGATGCCAACTACCTTTGCTCTAGCCAAGCTTTTGTAGCTGGGCTGTGACATTATAGCCTGGGAGGGATGATGTGCTGGTGGGGGGGGGACCCATGGTGGAGCCAGGGCCTGGGGAAAGTGGGCTTTTTCCAGCCTGGGGGGTGTCACATCCCAGCTGGGTGAAGCCTTGAGCAGCCTGATCTGTCCCTCTCAGCAGCAGCTGGGAATAGAAACTTCTCTAAGTCCCTGCCAGCCTCAGTTACCTTGGGATTGTGTAAATCAACATCAGAAAGTCCTTTGAGAATTAATTTACAAAATGCACACTAGCACAGCTGGTAACTGTTGCTTGTACTTTGTCTGCTTAAAAATCTTAAAAGTGTACCACATTGGTTATCAGAAGTGAAAATACACTTCTTAGGAAAAACAAAAATGGTAGTTCTAGCCCAGGGCAGGGACTGGTAAAATAACTAACTGTTAGTACTGTAAGATGGAAAATACTGCTCTGCCTGGCTGATCTTCCTCCTGCAGGGGTGGAAGATAGACCCTCTCTACAGCAGCCTGCCTGTGCAACCCCAGCTCCTTGCTGCCTCCTCCTGCCAGAGAATTCAGGTTGCAGGAGGTTGTTAAAAGCAGATGTCCATTATATTTGAACACAGTACTTTCCTGGTGGTTTTGTTGTCCAGAAAGCTTAGCAATAAAGGGTCCAATAAGACCGAGAAGCAGAAATCTGTCAGTAGTATGAGTGGGAGGTGAGGTGAGGGCTTGGGCAAAGTAAGCCTACAAGAAGTACTTGTGCAGGTTGCAGGTCAGATGTGCTGCTGTACATCAGATTTGCATCATCAGATGAAATGTAGTAAAGTTTACTACTGATTCGGTTTTACTGTTTTTGAAGGAAATACTTGGTTTTATTGTTAGTTTTTTAAAGTTCTTGGTAGCAGAAGGGAGCCTAACTAACTCTGGGCATGAACAATTTGTTATGTATGACAAGTTGTACATTTTGTCTAGCTTTTATTTTAGGTAGATGCTTCTTTTTCTTAATTTTTGCATCTATAAAGTAGTTTTTAAAAATTTATATAGTATATAGCAGAGTGTTCTCATGTTTTTTTAAATTTATTTCTGTGTGCCATGGATGAGCAATGCTTTTCCTGACTGCTTATTTGGATGCTTTAGTAACAAAGCTAGAAATTACTATTTAAGCTTCAGTGTAAATGAGATTTCCTGAACCTAAATAGGAGGTTGCCTTTTTTTAGACTCTGTCCTGAATATATTGCCTAGTGTTTCCCTGCAGCTGGCCTCCAGTGAGGAAACCTGTCAAGAAGCTTCCCATAATAGACCAGTCCTAAATACTTTTCTGAATAGCTGATTTTGTGTCTGTTCTTTTAGTGGTGGTGGTGAGAAAAAAGTTATGTTCTGTGCATTACTTCTTTGGTGCATGTGGGCTAGTCTGTTAAGTAGTGTGATTCTTAAGGTTTAGTAATTTATTATGATTTTAAGAATCAGGTTTTTATCAGAAATGAAAATGCTTTTGCTTGCCTGTTAACGTTCTTGTGAAGTTGTTCTCTAAGGTGTGGACTTAGTACTGCCTGATGCTGGATAAACTTTCATAAATCTGTTATTAGTATGAAGTGACTTTGAAATAGCTATTTTTTGTGTTGAAGGAAAAATTTCAGACTTTGGATTTAAATAATTCTGGAAAATGCTTATATAAGGCAACCCTCAGAAGTCCCTTCCATGCTAATTTATTCCATGACTTTAGCTTTCAAGAGTAGCATTCTGTACCTGGTAGAGCTGAGTGTACTATTGCTGACTGCAAGTCACTGCAGAGCTATAATGTGATTTTTCGCACTAAAGATAAGAAAAATGGGGGAAAAAAATCCAAAACCAAATGTAAAGGGGAAATGGATTCTCATTAAAATAACAAAACAGAACAATAGTTCAATTTCCACTATTCTCATCTGCTTGTTGCCCCTGAAAAGACATAAGGGATTATTATATTGAAGGCAAAGTGTGTAAGAAAATACCAAGAACTGAAGTTATTTTGCTCCTTTTCTTCCTTTCTTATGGAGATAATAATCATTAATTATTAATGTACAGCCTATTCTGTATCTGAAATGAAAGTACATCTATTTCTAAAGGTGGTGGTTTAATAATTAGAATGATAGTCAACCTCCATGAGCAGAATTTAAAAATTATTCGTAATTGACGATTTCTGACTTGATCTCATTTACTTCTTTGGGGCTTGATGATTTTTAAGTGGCTCCTGAACTCCCTTTTTATTAAGAGATTGATTTCAGACTGAATATCCAGTATCACTAGACATCTTTTAAATCTTGAACCCTTGCAGTTGTATGCTGGATGTGGATAAACTGTGAGTCTGAGAGCTGCTGATGTAGAGGTGCTGTTTTCTGTGACCACCCCACAAAAGGCAAAACAGTCCTCTGAAGGCTTGCTTTCCTGTAGGATGTTTTACCTGTTATCTTTCTGTACACTGGCTCAGATACTTGAAAATGCTATAATTAGTTTTAAAAAAATATTTTAAAATTACACGCAATACTTAGGAGCAAGGAAAAAGTTAAAAAATAAAAACAGTGTAAGGAGATGAGAAAGCTCTAGACCTGTGATAAGAAGCATGAAAATTTCTGTCTAGATCAGGAGAAAAGTTTTCTCTTCATGACTTTTTTTTTTTGCTTTCCTTCCTTATGGTTTTGTTTTTGCCACAGGAGGCAGCTACTGTGAGGCATATATGTAGGGTTTTGGAATTTATCTGAGGCTTATGAGGTGTTTTATTCATCACAACATAATGCAGAAGAGTACTTAACCTGTTGGAGATGGTAGTACTGGTTATGAAAGCAGGAGCACATTTTAGCTTGCACAGCTTAGTCTAACACTGGCTGGGCAGTGATAGATGTGTCCTGTTATAACCTATTTTCTGTGCGTCTAGCTGAAAGCAACTCTTTTCAGACATAATTTATTTCTTCTGATGAAGCAGCATTTCAACAATGCTGTGACATTTCAAAATGAATATGGAAAGAAGAAGAGTCTTATTATTTCCTGGTACGTGTATTTTTTTCCTCGTATTCCCATTTGATTTTAGATAATATAATTGCTTTAATGACATAATGAAAGTGTTTTGTGAAGAGCATTCAAAATAGGTAATCTCCTGTTGCAATTTTTTTAAGTTTACTGTGAATCGCAGAAAAATGGACATGTTATGAAACCCTGTGAATCACAGTGACTGCAGAGGTGAAAGGAGAGAAAATTAGAATATTTTGTCTAAATAAACAAGCAAATCAAAACTTTCTGCTTATTACTGCCAGATTTTAAGTGCTTGCTTTCTAGAAATACCGTAATAAGAAAAAAAATCTGATGGTAATATGCTAATTCATTACAACTATTTATTCTGCCTTTATTTCTCAATATTTCCCCTGAGTGAATCATAGAATATACTAAGTTGGAAGGGATCCATCAGGGTCATAGAGTCCAATTTCTGGGCCTGTGCAGGACATCCCAAGAATCACACCATGTGCCTGAGAGCATTGTCCAAAATCTTCTGGAACTCAGACTTGGTGCTGTGGCCACTTTCCTGGAGACCATGTTCCACTGCTTAACAGCCCTCTGGCTAAAAAACCTTTTCCTGATATCCAACCTAAACATCCCCTGGCACAGCTTCAAATAGTTTCCTTCGGTCCTCTCACTGGTCATGAGAGTGCAGACATCAGTACCTGCCCCTCCACTTCCTCTTGTGAGGATGTTGAACACAATGAGGTCTCCCCTCAGTCTCCTCTTCTCCAGGCTGAACAGACCAAGAGATCTCAGCCACTCCTCACAACGCTTCCCCTCAAGGCCCTTCACCATCCTCTTGATCCTCCTTTGGACACTCTCTAACAGCNGGGCTACCCTGTGCCAGGTTCACAATCCAGCAGTTTCCCTTGTTAAACTTCATATGGTTGTTGATTGCTCAGCTCACTAAGATGCTGAGTTTTCTCTGCAGGGCCTCCCTGCCCTTAAGGGAGTCAACACCTCCTTCTAGTTTAGTGTCACTGGCAATCTTACTTAAGATTCCTTTGAATTCTGTGTCCAAGATGTTGAAGGGAAGTGGGCTGAGGATGGAGCCCTGTGGAATCCCACGAATGAGCAGACTCTAATCTGATGTCACCTCATTCACTATAACCCTTTGTGCCCAACCCATGAGCCAATTGCTCACTCATCAGGTAACATCTGGCTGCGTGCTGGAATTTTGTCTAAAAGGGTTTGTCTAGAAGGAGAGACAGTATCAGGCTTTGCTGAAGTCCAGAAAGATTACATCTACTGGTTTTCCTAGATCAGCTCAGTGGGTTACCATGCTGTAGAAGGAAATCGGGCTTGATAAGAAGGCGTTACCCCTCATGAAGATGTGCTGGCTGTCACTGATGACTGTGTAGTCCTCACTGTGTTTTTTCAGTAGCTCTCAGAATAATCTTTTCCATGCNAGGCCCCTTTCTGCAGCACTGCTTGTTCCCAAGTCTATACACACATCCAGGGCTGCCCTGTGCCAGGTTCACAATCCAGCAGTTTCCCTTGTTAAACTTCATATGGTTGTTGATTGCTCAGCTCACTAAGATGCTGAGTTTTCTCTGCAGGGCCTCCCTGCCCTTAAGGGAGTCAACACCTCCTTCTAGTTTAGTGTCACTGGCAATCTTACTTAAGATTCCTTTGAATTCTGTGTCGCAGATGTTGAAGGGAAGTGGGCTGAGGATGGAGCCCTGTGGAATCCCACGAATGAGCAGACTCTAATCTGATGTCACCTCATTCACTATAACCCTTTGTGCCCAACCCATGAGCCAATTGCTCACTCATCAGGTAACATCTGGCTGCGTGCTGGAATTTTGTCTAAAAGGGTTTGTCTAGAAGGAGAGACAGTATCAGGCTTTGCTGAAGTCCAGAAAGATTACATCTACTGGTTTTCCTAGATCAGCTCAGTGGGTTACCATGCTGTAGAAGGAAATCGGGCTTGATAAGAAGGCGTTACCCCTCATGAAGATGTGCTGGCTGTCACTGATGACTGTGTAGTCCTCACTGTGTTTTTTCAGTAGCTCTCAGAATAATCTTTTCCATGCCTTTATGAGGCACTGAAGTGAGACTGACAGGCCTGTGGTTTCCAGAGACCTCCTTCTTAATCTTTTTGGAAATCAGAACAATGTTTCCCAGCTTCCAGTCAGCTGAGACCTCTCTGGATTCACAGGACCATTCCAAAATCTTCGAGAAAGGTTTTGTGATGGCATTATCCAGCTTTTTGAGTATTCTCAGATGAATCTCATCAGGCCCCATGATTTGTAGGGATCCAGCTAAGTAGTTTAAAAGTAGAACTAAGGTGAATCCAACCTAGAATGTTGAAATTGTGTTCTCATTGGAAAAGCTGATTGGTCAGAACAGGTTTCACTATTTGCTCTTAATTTTTCTTTTTGTTTTGAAGAAAGGTATTATGGAGAATCCAAATCTGCAGTAAATTTACATATTCAGATTTCTCTGGTTCTTCATTGTAAGCCAACTTTTGTTGTTAACGATTTCCCAGACACCAGAAGCTCTTAACAATCAGATGTACTTCTAGGTAATTTCACAAGTGGTCTCTCAAGAGAATAGGATACAAGAAAAGGAAATGCATGTGACTGGATGACTTGGAATTTCTAAGAGCCCAGTAGGAACCTTTGTGTCTCAAAGTCGTCATAGGAAATGATTAAGGCTGTAGTAGTATCAGAAGTTGTGAATGAAGCTTGGAGACAAGTGGAAAGTTACTGAGACAAGGCAGGGAAGTGAGCCTTTAATGAGCTTAGTGAAGGTGGATACAGTGAGATTTCACCTCACAGCATGAGCTTATTTGTTCTCCCACTCAGTTATCAAAATTGTGGCAGGGCTGCATTTGATGCAATGTAACTGTTTTGAAGATGGCAACCTTTTGATTTTAGATGTGCATTTTGGTTTCAATAAAGCATTTCCCTCATTTTGAGGTTTTAGAGTTATTTTAGAAGCCAGTATTAAAAGACTTTTACATTGACAGTGGAAGAACACAGATATTGTGTTGTATGAAAACACAATTTAATCAGAATTCAAGCTTTCAGCCCACGTGGACAAGAACTACAAAGGCTCAAATTCATTTTTGACACAATGTGTTTGAAGTTGGTGGGATATGCTCTGATGCTGAGCATATAAAACCTTTAAATAAAAGAACATGAAAGTCTAGGGATCCTATAAAACTTTTACAGGTTCAGAAAATTAATTCACATAAGCCATTAAGACGGCAGGCTCCTTAGTTACGATTGTTCTCTGTTAGTAGATTGGACAACCTTACTAAAAGTCAAGGTAGGTATTTCTCTGAAGTATTGAGAGGAATTTAGAGATGTCTTGTTTCACTCTGTTGCATCAAGTGTGTCTTGATGCAAATACAGCAGTAATGATTTATTCCTCTGTCAGTGCTGGACTGTGACTGTATAGGTGCCATTCACATTCCAACTAGGGGGACATTACTCAGACTACAGAACATTTACACTGCCTACAGTTGCTGAAAATCTAAGCTGAGTAATTAAGAAAATGCAGAATACAAGAGGTGAGTTGTGACACCCAACAGTCTTAATGGTGCAGAAGAAAGTGGTTTCATTAGCTGAGACACAGTGCTGTTAATACTGTGAGTTTTCTGTGGTTCTTAACAGAGGGTACAACTAGCAAAATTACAAAAAATCACAGAAGGGTATTATTCAAAACCTAACCAATCAATATACTTCTCTTAGTAGATTCTCAAGTAAGTATTGAATTTTAAGTCAGTAAAGAAACACGCACATGCTTTTGGTTTATCAAAGGTTTTTCTCATTGTTATGAATAAGGTACTTGTAGACTACAGTCATGCTAGTTTGGATTTTGTTTAATTACAGTCACAAGTTAAACACTGCATGCTAAATAAACAATGACTATGAGATATAAGCGGAAGTTACTACTTGCATCTCTGTAACCTATTGACGGCTGCTGTTTCCTTGTGGTACCTCAGTGAGAGAGCCATAGCAAAGCAGCAGCTTTGTACAAAAATGTCTGTTAAAGCAGAAGTTTGCATTAGCTGTTTAATCTGTTTTTATGGAAAGGGGATGAGGATAAAAACCAGCATCTCCACTGCTGCATATTTTTGGAGGGGTTTCTAATTCAAAGGGGAAGTTAGGCTCCTATGCATGATGACTTAATTTGGCATAAGAAAAAATGCAGCTCATCCGTGTTCTCTAGATTGCTCTTTGCACTCACCAAAATATTCTTGGGCTTCTCTTTTCTCATCATAAGCACCTCTTTTTCCACATTTCATCACTTGCAGGACTGTCTGAATCCCCCCCCAGAATTCAGTCACCCTTTTCAGGAATTAATTGTATTTAAAAGATGCCAGGTTTTTCTTGGAAATCACTGGTTTATCTGTGTGTGCCTTGCCTGGACTGGTCTCTTTGCATGTGTTAGCTGTCCTGTTCTTTCCTTCAGACTCTCTGCAACACTGCGACTACCATCTCTATGCATATTTTTCTCTTCCCACTCCAATTTTCATATATATGTGTGTGTACTAATGTGTGTATATAGATATCCATACAAAGTATTTTTGAAAGTTGAGTCATAGGGATGTATTTATATTGTGCTATTTTTGAAGAATAAGCAGAAGTGCTATTAAACTGAAAAGCATTGATGGGCTCATCCCACTTTTTAACTGGGTTTCTTATCTATAGACAAGTACAGGATGCCTGAAGCAATGTCTCTTTACCATAAGTGACTCAATATCTCCCACCCACTAATTTTTTTTTTTTTTTTTGTTTTAACGCCCTT
>VYZQ01023240.1:82260-99183 GCA_013400655.1 Mystacornis crossleyi | reverse complement strand
CAGCAGCATTGTGCCACAGATGCTGCCACAAATGAAGATAAAGGTGCTAACAGCCATGGCGTTCCTCTTAATTGTCCTGAAAGCCATACTGGAAATGATGATCCTCATCATGGAAATGATTAGCCTGCATTCAAAGGGCCTGCACCTGCTTTTACTGAGTTCAGCAGCAGCTCTGAAAGGGGCTAAAGTCAGCGCTAGCAGTATATTTGCAGTATAACAGAGTGAGCAGACTTTTATCCACCCCCTCCTCATTTCTTTTTTTTTTAACAGCAATTAATTTCAGCAATTACTCTTCCTCCTTTCTGGTTTATTGCCTGGATACCACTAAGGCCAGGTTTGTGATTGTAGTATCAATTTTACTGGAGGTTTGCTGCCCAGCTCCCTCAAACCCTACTAATTGCTGACACGGGTGGTACTAAGGGAACAGGAATGATATCGGAGGTACAAGGCAGGGGGAAAGTTTAAGGCCAGAGCTGCTGAAAGGAGTATTTGTGAAGCCCTCCGAGGATGCCAGTTCCCAGCAAGCAGAACTGACTCACAAGGAGGCTACAAATGTGCAGCCTCTGAGTAAGCTCAGAATCCTTGGTATTCCTATGACAGCAGCATTCAAGCTCCCACTCAGCCCACCCTCGGAGAGGATCAGCTGGGGTCTGGAAGCTTCACAAGTGCATGAATTCAGGGCTGGCCCTGCCGTAAGCTGGCTGAGAGACACTGCATTTCAATTTGGAATGAACTCCATGCTACTGAGGCTTCCAGACTAGAGCTGGCTTGTTTCTTGTTGATTTGGAGGACGAACCACTGGAATTAGTACCCGTGGGGAAATGTGTTCTGTTGACTAAACTCCCTAGGAAGAGTAAAGTGGGGGTAACCTCATACAATGCGTAAAGATACAAAGCTGTTAAACAACTCAGTGATATCTTCAACCAAAAGGAACAGAAAAAAATTTTTTTTCTTTTGTCATTTGTCATATAATCCAGTATATTGTAACTGGGAGAGTATTTAATTTTTTTAAGTTGTATGAAGTAAAAAAGGGTTATACTCGTTTTTATTCAATTTTTAATTAGCTTTTTATTTACAAATATCTGGACAGGGAAGTGGTAGAAGAATTTTTCTTATAATGATTGGAGAACCATCGTAAAATTTCATTCTGAGCAGTATGCAATGTGGAGAAAAAATCTAGACATGCCAGTATTTTCACATTGTTTAAAAGATTTTTAAGGTCAGAATGGATGATTCTGATAAGAATGTGACCTCCTGTCTGCAGCATGTGCCACAAAACTTAACCTGTCAAAGAAGTTTCATTTTTTTCTTGCTGTCTTTAGCTCACCTTGCCTAGCTTACTGTGAATATTCAAGATTTGACAGGCTTCAAGGAAAATATGCTGGATTCTAGAAAACATACACAGCAAATCAAGTGGGTAAGTATTCTGGGTCTAATATGAGATTTTCAGGAAAATCAATCACCACAGTATTTTTCTTTTCTTTAGGATGTGTATGTGCACATACTTCCCAATCATCCTGAGTGATTAAATGCTTACTGAGAATGACTGACCTTCTCATAGACCTTTCTGACCTAATTACTGCAGTGGATGGATTCGCCTTTCTGAAGATATTTTCTTTTTGCTCAGCTCAGGTTTTTCTGTTGAGGCCCATGTCGGGCTCTAAAGACACCCATCATGGGTCTTACGGTACACAAAGTGCATAAACAAAAGTTATTACTTTGGCACCAGAAAGGGGGATATGTAGCAAATGTTATGTAGTAACCATCACCAGCTCCCACTTCTTAATGACATTCCCAGTCTTCTCAAAAACCGAAACAATAAACAAACAAGAAAACAAAAAATGCATACCCCAAAGCAGGCAACACTTATTTTACACACATCGTAGCAATGGTGTACTGGCTAGATGAAAGATTGCACTTGAGATCCTCTTACTCTGCTAGTTTCTAAAGTCATCTCTATACTACCAGGTTGTTTTTTATAAAGTTCCTTGTATTTTAGAGCTTTCTGTGCCAAAATGTTTGGGGGAGGGTATGAGAAGAAATGTTGCATTAAGTCAGGTTAGGTAGAAGGAGATGCTTCTCACTAATTTATCAGTCTTTTAGTTTCTATTGTTTTCAGTGTGGGGAAAAAAAAAACAAACTATCATTTGGGTAAGTTTTTTTAACTATTCAGGTCTATTTCAGGGGCTTGTCTGTAATGGAACATGACATAAGTGAGAAGTGGAACAATCACCTTCGGCCAAAAGCTGTGGCGTAGACACAAGTAGCCCAGTTACCTCTTGGCCGAGCCCAATTTTGCTGACACCTGAGAAGAAGTGACAAGATTATCAGCCTGGCATTGACAGCATTAGCATGGGCTGACAGCTTTTATATCTATCAGGTCCTACAGCAGAGACAACCCAGTTAAGGGGAGTGCCCCATCTGAGCAGTGCTCGCCCTTCGCGGGCCCGTGTGAGGAAAACAAGCAGATCCCCCTAACTAATCACGTTAGCGCTGCTGACAGCCTCCGCCGTGCCTCGAGGATTTTGCAGCTCTGTCGCTGTGCCAGTGAGGTTGTGTGTGGGTGATAGCTTGTGCATCAGGCTCTCCTCTGGCTTGTCGAGAGCAGGGTGGATTACTCCCTTTCGTGTATTGGCTGCACTCGCTGAGAAGTCCTCCAGCAGCTAAAGCTGATATTTTTAAGCAGCCACGAGAAACTGATTTATCTGTCAGTGCAGGGGAATGTGCTTTGCAAAGCAGTAAGCTAAATATCTGGGTCACACACTGTATGGACTGAGGCAGCTGTGTGCAGCTCAGCCAGGAATTAGGCAGCTATCAAATGTTGGGTTTGGGGGAGAAGGACAAAGAATCCTCAAACAGGGAAGGAGTCTTCTTTGGGATAAGAATCACCATATGCTA
This sequence comes from Mystacornis crossleyi, assembly GCA_013400655.1. Taxonomy (NCBI): domain Eukaryota; kingdom Metazoa; phylum Chordata; class Aves; order Passeriformes; family Timaliidae; genus Mystacornis; species Mystacornis crossleyi. The sequence goes on along the minus strand of VYZQ01023240.1, from coordinate 96,285 downwards.
AGCTGCTTTTTTGCCACCAGCTAGACAGTTGTACTTCAAATTATCTAGAGGAATAAAGTAAACCAGCCTTTATTCCTCAATTTTTAAAGGAAAAGCACTTTTCAATTGGTTGGTCTTTGTTTTGGACATCAATAACAGGAACAGGTACCCATAAGCCCCCCTCTTAAACCATCTTAGCCTACTTTACTATTACTGTAATTTTAAAAACACTGGGGGTGTGTGCATGTGTATTTTCATTATAAAAGCTGCCTAGCCCAGCATTCTTTAGGATAAGAGAGAGGCAAAAATTCAGTCTGTACCTCTCCTGTGGGAGTCTGAGACAGTCCTTGAACAACTTCACTGGAGAATAAATTCCCTAACCACTGGCTACACGAACTCATGAAGGGATGAGCTGTGCCCCTTTGCTTCCACAAGGCTCCCACCTCAAAAGCAAGCCCATATGCATACGAAGCAGAAACAGCAGAATCTCATGAATTCATTTTTCAGGATATTGCAAGAGTGTGGCAATAATGGTATCACTGACATGGACAGAGCCCGATTATCCATCTGAGGACACAAGGGCAAGACAGGGAACACCAAGGTCCAGAAGATGATGAAGTTCCATCATTGTGCCATCCTTGCCCAGCCTGGCCTGGCCTGGTGGATCCCAGACATCACACAACTGTGAGGAATTTGTGGTTGTGACAGCAGCTCTCCAGTGGGTGAGTAGACACAGAACAGAACATGGCACAATAAAAGAACAACTGCTGCCTTAACAAAAAAATCAACATATTCTGGGATAGTTACATCTTATTTTCATCCTATTTTTCTTCCTAATTTTCTTTAGTAATTGTATTATTGTAAGTTTTCAGCTTCTGTGGTATCCTAAGACAACATCTTTGAAGACAAACATATACTAATTAGATCATGTCTACAGAGATTACGATCATGATCTTTTTTCCATTTATCATTTTTGAGTTAAACTATCTGATTGGCTTGGAGAGTAGTGATTTCAAAAATGTAGAAGTTTTATTTATTGTTTCATATGGGCTCATCAGACTGGATTGATGATAACTGGTTTATTTAAAAAATCCCAACAACAAACAAACAAAACCCAAACCATGCAAACCCGTGAGAGGTCCTGCATGATTATTTTCATGAACTTGTTTTAATTCTTTTCTCCTCTGATAGTGAAATGGCAGTGAACTAAATTTAGCAGCTTCAAACTAAAAACTGCATTTCCTATATTCAAGGCAGGTACAAGGTAGCAATATCTGTCTTTTGAAAATTGCTTTTTCCTTTCTTTCTCCTTTCCTTTCTTCCCCTCTCTTCTTTCCCTGGTTGATGTAGCCACCTTTGAGCTGTCAAGAGCACTAACATGGCACTGTGGTGTCGAGCCTGTTGGTTCTGAAGTGGCTCGGTAGGTATCACTCTGTTCCCTCAAATATACTCACATTCTGTACTTTAATATACCTTTGTACTGAAGTGTTTGCCTGAAATGAAGCTCCTTTTNCCAGCTACCAGGGAGAAAATTAACGCTGTCACAGCCAAAATGGGCACTCACATTACACAGAAGTGGATCCAGTGAGGTGCCTATTGCATTCTGATAAGTTTTCCAAGGTCAAATATACATATGTGTGTATATACATACAATTTGAAGGATGCAACCTTGCTTTGCCACTCCGAATTCACCATTGTAGTACCAGTTGTGCAGTCATTTAAATGGGTGGTAAGATATGCCCACTGGATTCAGGAAAGAGTATCTCATTTGCATGTTTTTGAACAGCAGCTGATGTTAGAGGGTTTGGGCAGTTCCATTTCTGAGTTTAGTATGTAAGGGGAATTAAGGTTGTAATAAAATTGTTAGAATCATCCTTATCTGTCACATAATACTTGAAATACTGTATGTAGCCTGTTTGCATTTTGGCAATTTGATTGTGCTGAATGTGGGGAAAGAGAGATCATGGCATAAGAATAATTTGCAAAAAAGAATTTTTTTCCCATTTTTTTTCTAATGGAGACCTAGGACCAGTGCTACAGTGATTATAAAAAGAGATAATTTAACATAATAACAAATGTGTGTAACAAGGCTTCAGGCTGCAAAATCTTCAGATTCCTGGGCTTTTTTCATCATGCAGCACTTCAAATGAACTCTGATCATAATCCAGCCAGATGTGCTCGTGACGTTCAGCAAGGGAAGGATTTGTGCCCCATTTTTCTGAGAGTTAAACTTTATACCCCTGACAGAGCGCAGGTCTGGAAAATAGCTCAGGCATCCTTAAAGGGATTCAAGCACACCTCATTTTCATAACCTCTTGCATTCACCTCAGTAAAACTCTGTGCTGCAGTCAGCATGTGGAACAGCTTGCAAGGAAAACTTCACATCTTTCCAGTGCCTTTATGCATAAATGTAAAAATCTCCATCTGGTAGAATGCACTGATACCCACTGGCCAGTTCTGTTGCTGAGGATTTAAAATGTGTAGCCAAGGTTAACCAGTACGTTTTAAATATCACATCCAGAGTTTGAAGATCATACAATGTAAAATATTGTTTAACTGAGGCACTTTTTGCATTCGGATTGTATGTGGGGTAGAGATTGAAAATCCTTGCTGAACATGTTTTTATAAAAGTTGATAAATTCTCAGGGAATAGCATCTGTCTGGAGTCAGCTCTTAAACCTTGCTTGAGGGGCATAGTATAAAATATTCCCTTTGGTCATGACCACGATTTTTATTTAAATAATAATAATATGATGTCTACTCTGGAGAGCTGTAATGACTTCAGGCAGATATCAGAAGGCTTCTGCACTATTCCAGCAAAATTAGTTATTGAGCTTGAATAATACACACTTAGGAAGGGATTGCAGGACCCACTTCAGTCGAGTGTTTCTATGACAGAATTAATACGAGCTACTGTAGTTTTAGCTCAGTGTTCTCTGATGTAATTACATGATTTAGGAAACCTTGTGAAGTGATACTGAACTTGAAATTTTCATTCAGAGGCCTCCCTTTTTTTTGGTCACATGCGGACAGACTTCAAGTTGAAATAGTACTTGCATACTGAGTGACCACAGACTATTTTATTATAAGTAGTCCTGTATAAATTTATAGATTATGGGGAGATAGGGTTAGAAAAACAGAATAGTTTGAAAGGCCAGAGCAGTAGTCTCTCAAATAACACCAGGCAAAAATGATCATTATATGTATCTGTGTCTAGTTTCAAATGGCATGTAAGATTTATCTTTTTAGCAATGCATGATTCTTTCACTCAAAATCATGTTGTCCTGGAATCATGCAAAATAGAAGGATGGCTTGGCCAAAGCCTTAGATATCATTTTGTAAAAAAATGTGATTTTCATGTTTTCTTGTTTATCCCACTATGCAAAATATGCCTTAGGTATCAAGTGGGGAAAAAGACCACAACTACAAAGAAGCCCCTGTCATTAGCAAAAAAGAAAGCAAGCTGTATACTAGCTCCAGGGAAAAAAACATCTCACCTTCAGGTTAAAGCCAGACCATGAAGGAAGATGGCTTCACATGCAGTTAAAGTTCTTGTGTGCAATTATCCAATGTAAGCATTTTCCTCAGTATGTTTAGCCAGAATACCTATCCTGAAATTGCTCCCAGACGTAGGGCACCTTGTAATTTTTGCATTCTAGTCCAGTAAAAGAAAGCTTCACAGAAAGAGTGTTACGTGAGTTTTACTTCTAAAAATTATGAACTTATTTGAGTTAAGAAGTCCTAAATACAAGTAAAAAGCACCATGTTGTTTGCCAGCTCTCCAAAACAAGACTTTACAGAACAATATGGATTCACAGAACTGCTCAAGTGGCACAAGTTAAAATGTGTTTATGTTCTGGCAAGAGCTTTTCAGATGCCTGCCCTGAAGTCTCTGCTTCAAATCACATTGACAGGCGTGGCAATAGGTTTGCAGAAAGCCTCGGTGACTGACCTTCACGGAGGCTGCTGGGGACCCAGCCAGCCCAGGAAGGGCTTCACCTCTCTGGAGATCAGATTATTTCAGCACATGAGACCTTTCCTGTCAGTGAAAGGAGAAGTTGTTTCCTTCTGGTGAGTTCTCGAGGACTTAGAATATTCCCCGCCCGCTGGTGATTTTATCTGCAGGCCCAAGGCAGAGCATAAGGACAGCTCTGGGACAGTTCTGTGAGTACTGCCCCTCTGTGGGGCCTGGATTAATGCTGCTGTAGTTACCAACCTTTCCAGAAAGCTACCAAGGGCGGAGGACCTGGAAATGAGGGTGTGAAGGCTGTGAAGATGGAGTAGCTTCATCTTTGGTTTAGGTGGAGTGAAGCCAGGCTCCTGTTTGATGCCCTGGCACTCCTGGATCCTCCTGAGAACCAGACTGCGCTGCATTCACATCCCAAATCAGAAATAGGCTTTTGTCCCAGAGACCTCATAACTGTGAGAGGGGTTAGCTGAAGATCTTTCTTTTGGAGAAGCCAGTCTGAGGCTGGGAGTCATTTAGGAAAATGATTTCTGACTAGTTGGCTATATACCTAACTCTGTGTTAAAATTTTATACCTTACTAGTCTGTAGACTTCCTAATACAGAAATATATTTCAAGCGACTAATCATCCTCGAGGGTAATTTTGCCACAACAATTCTAGAAAGCTGGTAGTTGAAAATGAAGGCAGAGATTTCCTTAAAGCAGTGCTGAGTAATTACAGTCTTTCTGGTCCTCATATATTGCACTAACTTCATTTTATTACCCAATGCATCTTTCCTTCTTCCAATTAATCTCAAGCAATTCCCGTACTTGAACCTTACAGAAGGGTTTCAGAGTTGTAGGGATGGCATTATGTAGGCTGTCCTCTAGGTTTGTAAGACATATTTCTTTCAAGGTGCAAGGCAAATAAATGGAATAACATGTTCTGTAGGCTGTTGAGGAGCAGAAATACCTCCAGGTATCTATTGACTTCAGATTACTGTTTCACATCCAGTCAGAGAGACTTAATTCAAAAGGATTCTTTGCTGATACAGTCATAACCTTACTCATTTTAATAGCCTGCTTATTTGCAGAATCTTTACTCGTGTTCAGATTTGAGGCTGAAAAAAAGAAGAATAAATATGTGGTTTGGAGAGATATGTAATCTGGCATTCCAGTTCTGGTAAATTCTTTCACCCCCAAAAAATTTTTTTTTGAGAAGTATTACTAAAGACTTCAGGTAAGTTGGGGCACCTATAAGTGGAAAAAATCAATACTGAACCAATGCGGTCAGTGTCATAAACTATTTTCCTATTTCATTGTTGGGTTCTTGTGGATTAGTTTGCTACGCCGCAGTCCTGCCAGTGACTGGGAAATATCTTCATCACTGCTTGGGCCCAAGAAGGTGTTTTGCCTTCATCTCTGTGTAGTAATTACTGGTGTAGTGGGGTGGTCCAGCTGCATCTGTGCTTCCCCTACCAGCTGTCCTTAGCGGAGCTGTTCTTAGTCTGTCCTAATGAAGGGGAGGACAAGGAACAGGGTGACAGATGGAAGCAGCAGTGGCTGTAGCACTGTGTTTGCCACCATATCGGAGTGTTAGTGGGTACAAGGAATGGACGATGATGAATAGAAGAATTAATTGTAGTATCATGCTGTTTGCTGTGATTTGAGGGATGTTTTGATGCCTCAATAGCACAGACTATTTTCATTCAAATTTAGCAAAACTCCTCTAAGTTTAAAGGCCTACACAAACTTGCATGTGATCTGAACTTGTATTTGAATGTTAATTTCCTCTCAAATCTGCATATGCTAGGGCACGTTTGCATGTTCACATTCAGTTTATTAAGTCTGCAACCCATTTTCTGTGATGCAGAATCGTGGAAGAGCAGGGATGAAAATGTGCTCATAAACATTACCTTTTGCCATAAGTGTCACCCCATGTGCTGCTATAAAACAACATCCTTATTGGCAACAGGAGAGGAAGACTGAGTTGCTCTCTGCACTGTATGGTGTTTTAACTGTGTAATTACTTCGGTAGTTAACAATGTGAACTGCAGTGTGATTTGTGTCTGCATTCCTGCAAGTATCTCTCAGTAAATCAAAGTAGATGTGTCAGGGCTGTTACTCAAGTTCCATCACAAATATTTACAGGAGCACATCAAGCCCACTGAATTATAGCTGCTAAATTGCTGGGAACGTACCCATGAAAACAAATCCTGTTTGTGTAAGAAAGAAAGCACAATCATTCTTTAAACACTGTGATAAATCTTACAGCTCTGAAAAGGTTGAAAAGCATTTGCATTTGGACGAGGTATTGAAAAGCATCTTAATAGACTTAAATGTTCAGCGTTGTTAATAAAGAACAGCAGAATGCAATCCTTTTAGAGGCCTGATCAGGTGGGTTCTGTGGAATTGCGGTTTGGTTCTGCAGTTGGATCTTGCTCATAGCCAAAACTCTCATTTCTTTGTGGCAGCAAATCATGCAATAGACTTGCAGACCAATATAGCACCAGAACTAATATCCTATGAAAATAAACAAGAGCCATTTGTTTAGTCAGCAAATGTATGCTGAATAAAGGATACAGATTACTACAACACTTTCAGAATTGCAGTTAGCTTGATTGGTAAAACGGTCCCTTTAAAGAAATTCACTGAACTCAAGAACAATAAAATATAACAGAACCAGTACCCCCAGGGGTTTGCGTGATGGTGTGTAATTGTGAGAAATCAGCCTTACAAAAGCAATCCTACCCAAAGGTAGCGTTCTGTGCGACCTCTCTTTTAAGACATAGTTAACATTTGAAAATGTGGAATTTTCTTCAGTTCCTTTCAAATTTATTTTGAAAGAAGAGGATTATTCCATGTACAGCTTTGCAGGCTCAGAATGCAATCCATTCCTGTTAGAAGCTATGCCATAACAAAGTCTGAATGCTGCTTCAGAATTAATACTCAGTATTCTTTTTTTGTCATGGAACATGGGTGTCCCAGGTGAAAACTTCTTTCCTTCTGAGGAAAGGTAATTAATTTTTCTCTAACCTTTCTTCCTTTTGTCATAAAAATAATTTTCATTTATCTATGAGGACGTTTATTCTGTCTCATTACCAGTGAAGAACAAGAAGAAATTCATACCTTAAAGAACATCTTGTTTATACCACCCATCTACATTTTTATTAGTCAATATATGCGCTGCAGTGACTAGACACTGTACACCCAGGAAAGGGAATGAAGTTGTCAAAAATTCCCTTCATTCTTTCTACAGGGGTCTCTATATGGAAAGTTGTTTTTTTTCCATCTTTTGCAAGTTATTGATATTGATAGATGCTTTACAAGTTATTGATTTTGATAAGATACTTCTTTTTTAGACTTTCACTATACTGGAGTTGTTTAGTGGGTGCTCACTTCCTCACAAGTTCTGTAATGTTTGACTGTGTGTTTTCCTAATTAACAGGTAAATATGCAGAAAATACGGTAACAAATAATCAGAAATAAATAGATTGTCCTATAAGCCATCACCTGCTTGCCACTTTGTTATATAAAGTCCAAAGAAATGGATTGAAAAGGACTCCACACTCTCCAATAACAACAAAAATCCACCCAGGTGATCTCCTTTGGCAGCACCTCTCTGTTTTTCAGAAGGACTGGGGGAATTCCCACGTGAGGCCAAAGAAGTGGTAAGCTTTGCTTGTTATTTGTGAATATGTGCATTCTAGGGAAAGCGATCATATATTATAGAGGAAAGTAAGAGGGTAAACACAACACCTGTCATTCCTCTGCCAGAGCCTGTTTAAAATGTCCAGAACCTCAAGAAAAGCAAGAAAGCTGACAGTGCTCCCTTGAAAGAGCGACCTCGGTTTGTGGAGACCTTTTTCTTATTGCAAGCACCTCTTTGTTGCCTTGTCTGTCTTTGGAGCCGGCGAGCCTCCTCCACTGCAGAGCTGCCTTACTGTGCCCTGCACGAAGGCGGCCAGGCCCACGGCCATGGATAGCTTCAGCCCCAGGGGAGCCTCCTCTGCAAATCCCTGCACTGCACCGAAAATACCATCCAGCTCCTCCACAGGCTGGAAGGTCTTTTGAGGTCTCAGATATGTTTCAGCCACCTGAGTTCTCCTTTTTGAAGGGAGCACTTTTGATGCTCTGAACACCGGTCCCCAAAGAGCAGCATCATTTTGAACTGGAGAATCAATGATGCTTCCGAGGTGGATTTTTTGAAGGCCGTTCTGTTGTTGTTGTGTAACCTTAGTTCAGTGACAGACTCTGTATGGTGGGGTAGTTCTGATTCCTTTGCTGTCCTTTTTTGTTTTATTGTGTTCGCTAACCTGTCCTTTGCTTCTGACACTAGCTTGTATGATCTTTCAGTTAGATCATTTTGTGTGATTACAGAGACATTTGATTAATTACATTTGATTACATATTGCACTTGATAGTGCCTCTCTGTGATTTTCAAATGCAAGCAGTACAATAGAATACATGCCCAGGTACTCCAGCTTAGAAACAAACTGAAATAAGAAAACAAAGCTGGTCTGTGAGTTGTAGTCCTTTGACAACACAAGGACTTTGTGTGCCATGTGATATTGTTTTAAGTAAAAAGCATTCATAAAAGTCCCTTATATTACTTTAATATTTAAGAAGAAGACAGCTGGGTATGAAGGTGGCAGACAAAGCAGTATAAATAATGTAAGCTTGAACACATAAGAATTGCAGTGGAAATCAGCAACCTTGGAATGTATAGCAGTCAGGTCTTTTAACTCAAGAAATAACATGGAAAAATAACAGCAGAATTATTCTGTGACATTCACACTCAAAAATAACAGCAGAAACAAGCAGAGTGCTTTGAAATTCACCCCCTGTAACAGGAGCCTTTTAAAAGCGGAATCACCTTTTCTTCCTCTTATTAAATACTAAACTCTGCTAGTCAAGGAAGGAGATGCATTTGAAATGTAAAGAAATTCAAGAAGTCACTTTACAGCCACAGTTACAGAGGAATTCTGTTTTGAATAACAAAAAAGAAGTTTCCTCTTTCCCTGGGATCACACATTATAATTGGCTTTCAGCCGGTCTCAGAGCCACAGGGAAGGCCAATCTCTGGGGCAATGCATTCAGGACACAGCTTCGGTTTGAATTCTGAATTGGGTTCTTGTGGTGTGAGGAATATTCTGAATATTTACACATGCCTTTTCTTTTCTTAGAACACCATTGTCCTAGAATGTGCTGTTTCTGAACTGACATAATTGTTCTGTAGGAGGCATTCAAGTCTCTCAGGTAAATACAAAACTGTTAAAATGTGTATTATGTGAATTCCCTTTACTTACCTGACTAATGTTCATTTTCATAACTGTTATAATCTGTTGTGTACCTCTGTCATTAAAAACTCGCTCCAAGCTCATCTGTAGGCTAAGAGATTGTGATAGTTTCTTTATTTTTTTGAGCAGTCTTAGGGTAACATGTTCATGAATTTCTACAGACTTTGGAATCCATGGGTTATTCATTGATCATGAATATGTGCTAGGACTGCAAGCTGAAAACTCCCTTAAGCATTTCATTGGAGATGTTACTGCATTTCCAGCCTCACTTCGAGACAAAATAACATCTCAATCATTTTTATTTTCTCCTTGAACACTCAGAACAGAGCATTTCAAGAAAAGTCTGTGAAGCTTCCTTCATCACCATTGTGTTAGGAAAATAATTTCTCTCTCTTTTCTTTTTTGAGGGTTGTGTGTTTTCTTAGGGAAGTTGTCCCATGGAAGTGGAGGCTGGAGTGTCCTTTCTGGCCAGTTGGGAGAGCCACAGCAGCTGGTTGTAAGGGGGAGAAGGTGCCAGGATGGATGTAGGGATTGTCTCCCTCGGGGCAGGGAGAGAAACCATCAGAGGGACCCACAGGGATGCTCAAGTATTGTCACAGGGTGGAGCTGATTGTGAAGAACTTTCATTTTTAGCAACCAGTTGTTCATTTAGATTCATTTCTTTCCCTGCATCTGTGGATTAAAAAAAGTATTTGTTGACTTACTGACAAATCCAACACAAAAGAAAGCAAAACATACAAAATTTCTAATAGCTCTATTTAATGTTTATTCCCTTTGCACAGTTTAGAGTTTCTTGCTGTTGATTTCAGGGGTGGTGGATGAAGGAAACGGAAGCAAAGGTTGGGGATCTTTAGAAAACTCTTCAGGGACAAGAATCTTTTTCTTCCAAGTTTTCACTGCTACTACCATACCAGGACATGAAAGGAATACATCTCGCCTCTCTTGCTCTAATTTGAATGTGAATTTGATCTTCCTAAGGAAANACCATCAGAGGGACCCACAGGGATGCTCAAGTATTGTCACAGGGTGGAGCTGATTGTGAAGAACTTTCATTTTTAGCAACCAGTTGTTCATTTAGATTCATTTCTTTCCCTGCATCTGTGGATTAAAAAAAAATTGTTGACTTACTGACAAATCCAACACAAAAGAAAGCAAAACATATAAAATTTCTAATAGCTCTATTTAGTGTTTATTCCCTTTGCACAGTTTAGAGTTTTTTGCTGTTGATTTCAGGGGTGGTGGATGAAGGAAACCGAAGCAAAGGTTGGGGATCTTTAGAAAACTCTTCAGGGACAAGAATCTTTTTCTTCCAAGTTTTCACTGCTACTACCATACCAGGACATGAAAGGAATACATCTCGCCTCTCTTGCTCTAATTTGAATGTGAATTTGATCTTCCTAAGGAAAGAAGATCAAATATCTTCTACCCAAGCACAAATAAAGAAAGGAAAGTGGAGAGAATAATGCTGTTTGACATTTTCAGAAGCAACATGTAACCTACTGCCGAGCATGTTGCAGACCTACCGATGTGAATATCCAGAGAGTTTGTGTATTATAGTCCCATGTAGAGACCTCAATCCTTCATTCAGACAGTAGCAGCTGAAATGTTCAGCTTTAGAGAGAGAGCTGTAGCCTGGCAGCCCTGACCCCTGGCTGTACGTGGGGGATTAAATGTGCTCGTCAGCCTGCAGACTCTGCAAAGAGGGACTTGGGCAGAGCTCCAGCCCTTCCTCCAGGCTGTGAGAGAGTGGAAACAGCAGCAAAGAGAGGAGGAGGTGTCAGCAGGGGCTCACCCCAGAGTCTCAGGGCTATTCGACACAGCACACACGGCTGGCTGCAGGTCAACCCAGGCTGCCTCGCCTCGTTCTCCACACTTGGTTAGGGACGATCCCGCTGTTCCTGGGTTGGATGGGTGGCTCTCATCCATTTGGATCCAGAGCTTTTACAGTGCTGGTGATCACAATACATTACCTGCATTAGCATGGAGAATAACCTGGTTAGGACAGTCACAGTGCAGCGAAGCTAAACACCAAATGAACGAGGAACTGAAGAGCATATATTAGAGATTTTATTTGACAGGCTAATGCACCATAAAGTTTTGCTGGTCTTTGAGAGAGAGAGGTTCAGAGATGCTCTTGGAGAGGAGAACTGGTCTCTGCTGGAGTCTGGTAGCTTCTCATTACAATGTCCTCACAGGGCCAACAGAGAGGAAGTGACAGGAAAAGCACGCAAGAGTCTTTTTAATAAAATACCTTTTTTTTCCCCCCTTTTCTTTGGAGTATTCTACAGTAATAGAAATTGAAAGTTTTATCCATTTTTATTAGAGTTTGTATTGATTTTATTTAATTTTGCTAAAAGAACTGTATTCCAAACCTAAATGTTGTGCACTAATATATTTCTAGTTAAAAAGACAAAAAAACCCCAAAACAAAACAAAAAACAAAAACAAAAAACAAAAAATAACAAAAAAAAAAAACGAAAAAAAACCCAACAACAAAACACCAAAGCCAAACCCAAATAAACATTAAATTCCTGGAGACTCTGTGTTGGAGGAAAGATATTTTCTCTGATCAAGTCTAGTGAAAGAACTGATCTGGAGAAAACTACAGTCCCACTCTGCCCTCACCATCATACAGCTGTTCTTATAGCTGTGCACTTGACATGCCCGGCACCATAACTTTAGCAGATTTTATTATCTTTCCCTCAGGTAGGTATGAACATTGCATGTTTGTACTTTATACATTGTTTGAGCCTGGAAATCAATAAGAAAGTTCAGACAATGCAGTCGTATTATTTCCTCATGTTTTGAAACAAAATCCCTTTGTAATGCCTGAAACGTCTTCAAATGATTTCTCCTGTCCTGTTTACCTTCCAAGGGCCCTAATATGCCGTTGATTCTTTTTTCTTTTTTCTTTCTTTTTTTTTCTTTTAAAAGTAAAGTTTGCTACTGAAATCAATGGGGAGTTTGTTTCAAAATCAATAGGGCATTATGGCCCAGAAATTTAGCACGGTGTTGGTGCCTTAATCATATCAGAAAATGTGATTAAGATGCCACAAACAAACCACTAATCTACAGACACAGGCACAGCTGCTAAATGAGGAACAATCATCTTTACCAGAGCATAGCTCCATTTAACTTCAGTAAGAGCTTTGCCTGAGAAAGAGCAATAGAATCAAGGAAGAAATGGGAAGCAATGTCACCAGATTTATCAATCAAACACTTGTTGCTGAGCTTAGATAACTTGCCAAGAGCAGGTTGGTGTTTTATTACACAGGCAACTGATTTTGTGGTTCGAAGCTCTTCTGGACCTTGGGGATTGGGGAAGAAACAAATGCAGATGCTCAGAGCATCAAACTGCCCGTTCCCAAATGAACAGGCTGAACTGATGAAACAATTCCAAGTCTCTCTCAAAAGGCCTTTTGGACCTTCCAAAAGATGACTGGACTTAGTAGAGCAGGGATTTACAGAATTACTGTTGTGAAATAGAAGCAAAGGGAAGAACAGATTGCTTCCTCTTACTCCAAAATTCCTCATAGTTCTAAAGGGTTGCACTTGGAATATATTGCATCTAAGATTTTTTTTATCAGCTTTATTTTTTTATCCTTACAAGATCTACAGCTCTGATTGTTGACATTGTGTGGGAGTCTCCCCTTTGTTTTTAATATAACTCTGTGCCCACTCAGGCGACAGAAGCTGTGAGGACCCTGGGTAGGAATTTTTGTTCACCAGTCCCATGTTAGGATATATTTTTCACAATTCAAATTTTGCATACGCATACTTTCGGCAACTGCGTACCAATAAAGCTCTAAATGATGGATTTGTAAGCAGTATGGCAAGGACTGGGTTGGCTATATTCAAATAAAAATGTAGAAACTGAAGACTATGTTTCCCATTTAAAATGTTACAATAAATTTATCTACAGTATTAAAGATACTTCTGAGGAAGTTACTCTCAAGGGAAAACCTAGGCAGAAACTGTGTGTGTATGGTTGCTCTTAGAGGTGGTGCTCCTGGTATCTCCTGTATCTATGTTTAAAGTTAGAAAGCTGGTCACGGAATGAACTTGGCTTTTATTTCTCTTCTTGAGCATTTTACTTCATCCCTAAATGTGTCTCTAAATGTGACTTTAAAGAGTTATCACATTTTTTAAAGCTGAAAGAAAAATTGGGATCCAGATTATTAGTTCAGCTTGTGAGTCAAGAATGATTAATTTTCTAAAATCTGCTTATATTATTTTGCCAGTGAATACTGAGCAAGGCTTTTGTTTATCTTCCACACGTGGTCACTACTGCAAACAAACAAGTTTAATTTGCTTTGTAAGCTTATTACCAGAGGCTCAGTGGAGAACAAGAGCTGAAAAGAACCTCTTGCCTGTGTGGTTTTATTAAGAACTGTTTTCTCCAGAGAACTTTCAGCCTGTCAGATTAGAAATGCAAAGAGACCTTTTACTGTAACAGTCTCACGCTTATCCCCTTAGTAAAGTTTGCTTTTGTGATAATTATATTTTACCATCTACAGTTGTTTACTAAATGAACAGCTTTTCTCTGCTGCTTCCAGCCCTGACACTTCTCCTCTGATAATTTGTGGTTACAGTGAAATATTTAGAAATACGTGTTTGCCTTCTGTTTGTTGTCTTCCTCGTTTTGCTTAGACAGCAAATGATTTTGGTTGTGGTTCTGGTGATTATGGATCACAGGACTTGTTTAGGATTTATGCCTGAAGTAATACGGCATTAATACTGTTGTTTCCACAGAGAGGGGAAAGTGCAGGCTCGTCTTTTCTCCCTGTTTATAAAAGAGGAA
>VYZQ01023240.1:56790-80741 GCA_013400655.1 Mystacornis crossleyi | reverse complement strand
ACACCCCAAGAATCACACCATGGTCAAGGTGAACAGACACCTCTATATAAAATACAAATGAATATTTTCTCTTTTTAATTCAATATATATTTATTTAATGTTAAAGTGGGTTTGTTCAGCTTTTTTCATTCCGACGGATTCCAACTCCTATTTTGGTGTGACTGCTTTACATTGAAAAATGTGTGTCATAAAAATCTTTGATGCAAACCCACTCTCACTTATAAATCAGGATGAGTAACATTTCAAATATTTGAGTGTGAATTAAACCTCTGCTCTAAGCCTCTGATTTTTGTGAATACTTGTGAATGTCACCAGAATTTCTGCTCTCTGTCACTTGATTATTTCTGATCAGTTCTGAAAGAAGCTACCCGGAAAGAGCTGACAGAGGACAGATTTAAAGGAAAAACACAGGAGTCTTGGATGATTAAAAATAAAGCTGGGATCTGAAACTCTTAAAATATATGTTTTTCTACCTGCACTTCAAAGGCAAACCTCCAGCTCCCTAGAAACCTGGGCCATCAGCAATATACAGTATTGAGTGAAATCTAAAATGGTTGCTGTATTATCCCTGTGATTGGGAATTTTGCTGTTTCTGAAAATGCAACTCACTATCTTAGGCAAAAAAATTCAGATTGCATTAGAAATTTGTATGCTGAATAAATTTGAGTTTGATGCTAGGGAAAAAAAAAAACAACAAAAAACACCTAATCGGGTTAACATCTCAGTACAGGCTGAGATCTTCTTTTAACATTCAACTGTAAGAAAGTCCCAGCTGTCTTAAGAATAGGGGAAAATATTTTTCATAGTGGTGACATGTCTAATTGCTAATGCTCTTGTCATCCATGGTACAGCTTTTGTTAGAAAGAACATTAATATTTCAACGGTGCTGGTAGTCGGATAAGACACATTTCTTCATCGCAGTCCCTCATACTCCCTTTCTCCCCCTGTCTTCCCAAAGATCTCAGTATAAATTTATTAAGAAGGGTGGATCAAGCTTGCTGAACTTCATAAAATGGGTTCCAAGCCCGGGAGCATTTGTCCTCTGCTATCTTGGAGAGGTAGGAGCTCACATAAGAACAAAGCCACTCTGACTGTGGCATCTGAAGAAAAGCCTGCAGACATGACTACAAGGTTGATAGCCTAAGAGACAAATGCTTTTCCATTTTCACAAGCTTATCAGGCAATTCTACCATTTTCCATGCTGAGTATCAGTGTAGACTAATGTGTCCATTCCCCCCAGTCTCAAAAAAGTCACAAATCCTCTTGTCGAAGGTGGAAGGTCTGTGCTTGAATCTCTGTGAGTGTAAATAGGGAGTCAAGGGTCTTAGCAAGCCAGTACAAACACACCTTTTCTTCCTCTTTGTAATACAAAGTAGCTGGCTATATTTAAGTGTTAGCAGTTTAAGACCCCAAATTGTGACACGTTCTGGACTGAAACAAGAAATATTGTGTTTCTTATGGCTACTCTGCATATTGAGGCCACTGTATCAAGAAAGAACATACCTGCAAGTCTACGTTAAAATCACATTAACAATGCACTGAATAAGAAAACGGGGGAATTCGGAGACAAGGCAGTCCCTAACCCCCTCTCCATCTGTAAGATTCTCAGCTGTCACAAAACAGGAATCCAGGCACAGCAGCACTGCTTAAATGCCACTGTTAGAGGCTGACAGCAGAGTATCTGTAAGCACAGGCAGTGTGGAGCAATTTTCTTGCTTTTTAAAAAAGCATTTGAACATTTTGCACTTGCTCAGATAGTGCTGAACTTCAGTTCATCCATGAAAATAAAAATTCTGAACTATTTTAAATGAGCAACTGATATTTTATACTGATAAATGCTGTAACTTAGTGTGGATAACCTCCACCCTAAAAGAGCTTACAGTCTAAACAGATGAAATGAATAAAAAGCAAGAAATGTATTGTTATTCTTCCCATTTTAGAGAAGGGGAAACCAAAGCACTGAAAGGTTAAGTGGCTTGTCTCTGGTCACACAGGGAGCCTGTGGCAGGGCTGTGAATTAAATGCCTCCTCTTGTGAGAATGGCGCTGTCTCCTTAGGAAATATGAATAGTAGAAAGGAGAGAAGCTGCCTAGCACAAATTTACTGTATGATACTTGAATAACGTGGCAGGTCGGACTGGAGCTGAAATAATGAACTGATAGCTGCGAGTGGACAAAAATCTACTGTAACATTGAAGAATGTAAGAAACTTGGTTATTTCTTCTCCCTCTCTAAACCCTTTTCCTTATGGCAACAAAATGCATGTATTTCCTCTGTCAGTCCCTCCACCCTTCCTCTTGTGACCAATTTTCACACAAAGGGCAGGATTTCTGAAGATACCTCGTTCCTACCCCATTACCAAAACTTGCCTCCTCAGCAGGGGCAAGAGCCTGTGATTTAGGTCCAGAAATGCTGCACTGATGGCTCTGTGGCTACCTGCTCTGCTCAGCCGGGACAGCAGCACACATGGCTGGCACTGAGGCCACCAAGGTCTGCCCCTTGCCCTGCCTGTGGGTGCAATAAGCAGGTGGATCCATGTCCTGGGCAGGGTGGAAGAAGGATGCCCCCAGGTGTGGGGAATGAGGCAGAACTGCAGGAATTCCCTGCAACAGGGCAGAGGACACCACGAGTTTTCTGGCACAGAAAGCCACTTCATGGTGATGGGCTGTGGTCCACTGGTGAAGAACAATATACGGTCATTTTAATCTGTTCCTTACGGAGTTCATTATGATTTTTTTTCTTATTTGTTCTAGTGTTTTCTTTTCCCTTCCCCTATTGTCATAGGCAGTTCAAGTTGAGCTCCTGATTGTCTTCACTTTACTCAAGTATAAATTCACAGCTTGACATGGAGGCTCACACTTGGTAGGCTTGAGTTTTGTTATTTCAGCGTTTTTAAGCGAGCGAGGAAGGCCTAATTTCAACAATTGTCAAAGCTGTTGTGAAAATGTTTGTTTGCCTGCACATTTGTTGTCAGGCTGTTGTTCATGCTAAGAGAAAGAAACAAGAGGAAGAAGAGAGCCCAAAAGAAGCTGGTGTTTGTTCAGAAAAGTGGATGGACAGGGATAGCTTGAAAAACAAGCTTTTCCTTATGAATGAAATGCTAAGAAATGAGGAGCTGGATAATTCAGTGTTTTATCTTTTTGCCTGCTCTAAACTAAGAAAATAATTCAATAGAAAATCAGATATGAAATTGCTCTTCCACTTCTAGTGTGTGAAAAGAAGGGGAAAAATGGATATAACAGGTCTCTTTCAAGAAGCAATCTACATGTGAAAAGAAACATTATTCAAATTGTTTGATGAGCAAACATCAACTTAAAGTCCTGGATTTAGTGCAGGTGACCCAAGCTTTTCCTCATCTCCTGTGTAGGAATATGAACTCAGGATTCATTTCTCTGCTCTGACACGTGCTGGCTGCCTGTTCTTTATTGTACCACTTGTTATGCAGAGAAGTATGATAACTTGGAGATGGGGAAATGTTATTCTGCTTTGTAGTAAAAGAAAAACCCAAACATTCCTCTAGCTTCTCTGTGAGCTACTCTTTGCTCCTGAAGCATCCTGGATTTCATTGCTTGTTTTCAACTCCCTGCAGGAAAGTTTTTTTCAAGGCTATGAGTGAAGGACAGTGGGATGGCACTGGTGCAACAACTGGAAATTGCTGCTTCTCACTGTACTTCACTTCTGTCTGTGAAACAAAAGACCTCCTAATATTAAGTTTTTGGGATATTCCACTTCTTAAATTGTGCATGAATCACAAAAAACCTCCCTTTCTGTACAAACAACTTCCCAGTAGCATTTCTCCATGCTTTTTTGAGGGCTCTCTGTGACTTGTTTTGTTTGTTCCTGGGCCACAAGGGATGTTTTGAAAACCAGTTTGTGGGAAATGCTTCCTGTGTTTTATCTAATTAACGCTGGGTGGCATAGTCTGCATCTTTAAGTTGGATGACCTCTTCAAGTTCATGTCTGAGCAAAAGAATCAGCCCTGTTTTTATGTTATGTTAGCTGCCTAACAAGGGACAGCTGGATGCTCGTGGTGAAAAAAGCACACTGCTCTTTCCTCCAGTTTTGTTTCTGGCTGTCCACTTCTAAAAAAGATTTGAAAAGTTTAAAGAAAGCCATATTATTGCACACTGCAGATGAGTTTATTGGTGTGTACTTTGTGATGATCTGGGATCAAAAGGCTGAACTCACTGTTTAATGTGCGTATGAGCATGTACACCTGAGTGAGGAAGGTTGGCTTTTACGAGGGGCTGACATGATATGCTGAGTAGAGAGGGGCTGCAAGACAGATCTTTTTTTTTTTTACCCATTCCTTTTCTGTTTTCCCCTACACTCTACAGATTTCCAGCTGGTCAGAATTTGCATCTGAGGTGTGCACGTTCAGATTTTTACTCTGAACTGGGTGGGGGAAAAAAAAAGTTTAGATCCTGGATCTAAACTCTGCAGTGAGCTCCGGTCACAGGTCATCTTGGACATGCACATTTCTTTACAAAATTCTTGTTCAGTGTTTTTCATTAGAAGCTATTCTGTTAGAAACTAACAACTCAAAGCAAAGGTAAAAAACTCTTCCTGCACATGCCAGGCAGCTCTGCTCTGAACAGTGCTTGGAAATGGTAATAAAAGGGATGACCTGACAGCTTGTGACGGACAAGTCAAGAAACAAAATAATGCAAGGGCTCTAAGATGACTGTCCCATTTAAGTTCTGTATGTTTTACTTTTCAGTAATCATGCCTGACACGGAAACACTCCTAACCTTTCTGCTAAAATTCAACAAAATGCTGCTCCTGTCTTAATTAACCTTATACTTTTAACTTTCAACTATTTCCATCAGATACTTTATCCAAATGAAGCTAAATTAAATAGAGAGAGCATTTGTCATTTTTTTCCCTTAGTTTTGCTGCTTGAAATCTGTCCTAAAGAGGAAGTAGTTTGACCTCCCTCCGGTAATGCACAGGGCCTTATGTAAAATAATGCATGTAATTTTATTTTAGCTGCAGCTACCTCTGCTTTCTACTTCTTGCATTTGACAACTGATGGAATAAATCTCGGCTTCCATCTACAGAAGCAGTTCTAGTAGGCGCTGATAATGCAGGCAGATCTACTCAGAGTGTTCTTTCCAGTTGTGGGGGACTTTACTGACTTCCTGGGCATTTTGTAAGCTTCAGTGAAGACACGAGAGGGGTTAAGTTTGACCTGTTCTTTTCCCGTTGTCCTCTTCTGTGTGTGGGGTTCACCTGCTCACTTCGATATAACATCCAAAAAAATTTACAACTCAGGACACCTAAAATCTGAATCTTCATTCTAGTATATTGAAAATATGGATGCATATTTTAAATTGGGTGTTTTGTTGTTACATTTTACCAATTAGGAATGTTTTTCCTGTCAAACTGGTGAATTTATGTAACTGATCATTTACTAACTGCTATCATGACTTAAGTCTTACCCAAGAAGTTTGTTTTGCTCACGAGAATAATGCTACTGAGATCTTGTGCAGTACTCAGTTTCTCTGTCTTTGAGACTGATCAGAAAACACAGGACACTTTACAGTCTGGGCCTCTAGGAAATGGATTTTTGTAGCAATGGGGAACTTTATGCACATCAGTCTTACCTGTTCGGAGAACCCTTTCTTTCATTCTAGTGTGATTGTACTACGTGCAACTTAATTTCTGATGTAATGATTATCAGCACACTGACTCAGGTATTTGTCTCACCTTAGCACACTCTCATCATTCTTTGAAGAGATAATATGTAGGGTTCTCCCAGTTATGTATTTTTTCTATTAGATTTAGACTTGCTTTTTTAGTCTCCTCTCACCTTTTTATGAACAAATAATATTGTCAGAGACACAGAAAATACTACCTTAATGCCTTTTTGAAATGCCCTTGGATGATGGCAGAAATGATATGAGAAAGACATCAAATTGGCAGTATTTGATAAGAAAGAACTAAATATATGAAAATAAGTCCTAGTCCTACATCCTCGTCATCCAAGAGGACCTGGCACTCGGCCTACTTCCTGAGGGACAGAAAAGGCAGCAACAGCTAAAGCAGGTAGATCAGGGTTTGAGGATTTCCTTCTTAAGAATATTGTATAAATTTGAGATGAGAGATAAATACTGCGCTTCTACCTTCAAGCTGACTTTAACTGTGATTTTAATGTAGGTAAAAATGGATAGAAATTATGAAATCAAGCAGCAACTGGATTTGGGAAATTGTAGATATGTCGTATCTCTATGCAGGAGAGTGGAAGGTCATTTTCAATTCAGATTCCCTTCTACAACCTGCCGTCTTTTTCTGTAAGTGTTTCGTAATTTATGGGTTAAATTCTCTATTTTCAGATAAATCGTCACTTAAATATTCAAGTAATAAAATACTGTATGGTTCCATGCAAGGTAAAACTCCTATTCCACTGTCAAATTCTTTACTCACATTTTTTTTTCCCCCCAATATTTCTAATTTGATGGTCATATGATGATCCAAAGGTAAGATCTCAAAACTTTTCTCCTACCCTCTCATTTCACATATATAGGCAAAGTTTCCTGCAAATTTATTCCATGAAAAGAGTAGCAAAAGTAACTTTCCCAATTTGTCTTTCCTTCCCTTGCAAGATTTGCCCCTGCTTGGGTCTTCTCAACTGTGTTTCCATTCCAGATTTTCTAAAATTTAGCTTCAATACCTGCTAATCTACTTTTCCAAATGATTTTCAAGTCTTTTAGTCTTGTTTCCAGCCAAAGCTCTGTTCCCTGAGCTGTTGCCTATGATGTTGTCATCCATATTTGTCCTTAGATTTGTACTTCCCCTGGATTTCTTGCCTCTGTTCTCAACAGATTGTCCTCTGACACTTTTGATGTGTAAACCGAATTTTTCGTCTTTCCTCTTGACACTATAATGTTTTACAAAAATTATAAGCAAGAACTAGACCCAAAAACTTATGCAAGAATAAGCTCAGTATGTTCACAGGATGCAGAGAGGTAAGTGGATTTGTTTTCTGTAAGAATCCTAAGTGTTTGTAATACATTATTTAAAAATAGTAACGTGTGGAAAAGTGAAGAGCTAGAGTAGAAGACTGATTGTAATAAAGGGTACAACTGCCTAGGGAATTTTAGAGGCATATACATGGTAAATTACATCCACATTGATTTAAATTGGTTTTAGAATTAGTCTGTAACCACAGCGTACTCCCACTGTGCCATGTGTCGTATAGCTAATCGGAAGAGGAATATTTGAGAACGAATAAGCAGAACATTGGAAAAAATTAAATCGTTCGTTGAAAAGAAAAAAAGGCAATAGTTTGCTTTTCAGAGAAGGGTCCCAGATCAGCAACAACCTGCTGAGGGTTTTGCTGAGCTATAGTGATGCTTGTGCCCAGTGAGGACGGGTGACTGGCTGCTGGCTGGCAGCGTCCTGTTTCTCTCCTGCTCTGTCAGCCTCACCTAAGGCTGGCATGAGCTGGCCTTGGTGCTCCCCACCTCGAGATCATTATTCCATTGCAGTCTTTTGTAGCAGGTGAGGGATGAGCCACAGGAACGAAGTAACTGAAGTAATGGGGCTCTGAGCAGTAAGGGAAAAATTAACAAGGGGTCTAATCCTGCTACCCCCTTCCTGCTTTCTTCAGCTGCTTCTCAAAGCTTATTTTTCTTGTCTCCCTCCTGCTGTTTGATCCCAGGTAATATTTTTTTGCAAATATTTAGTTCCCCTTTTCTCTCATCTAATTAGCTATATGTTTTCCTCACGCTCACCTCTGTCCCCACCTCTGGCACCTGCATTCAGGGAGACATCAGGAAAGCTCAGTAGGAATGGAAGAGCCCCTGCCTGCTGTCCTCACCCTTACCTGGCAGTCAGGCCCACAGTCTGCTCACTTTGACTAGAGAGGCCTCTGGACAACATCTCAGTCTCACAAATTCTTCTCCTTTAGCACTTCTGAAAAGGATTTCCATACAAGATTTTATATACAGCTCATTCAGCCTCTCATCTCTCTCAGCTACAGCAACATCCCTCACTCTGGCCTTGACAAACAGTGTTCTGTTCCACTTGTAGCTGTGGTGGATAATACTGAAAAGATCAGTTTCTTTCATTATCCTTTTCTGACATCTTTCCTTTTCCTGCGCTGCATCAGAAATAACTGCTTTTGCCTTCCAGGTCCTTCAGAGTCCAACCCCATCATAGCTGTTACCACTCATTCACTGTCAGGATGCTGGCTCCTGCCTTTGATCAACCTATTACAGCAGCCTCCACTGCCTGCTTGTTAAATTCTTAAACAGCCACTTGTGTGTGTACTCCTGAGCTGCCTGTCGTGCTTGCAGGAGCTTCTCCATCCAGAAACTTAAACTAAGCAGACACTTTTCCTCCTACAGTTTCTAAACTGAAAGTTCAAAACCCTAAATGTTGTTGTCCCTTGCCTGCTATCCACAGCATAAGTAGCTAGATTCCTGAAACGCCTGAACTCACGGTGGTGCGCATTTAACACCCAGACCCTGGAGGGATGGCACAGTGCCCCCAGGGCACATGGCACTGGGGGCATTCCCTTTGGCATTCCCTGATCCAGCAAGTAGAACGGTGCTGCAGGAAATTAAACTGACCACAGGAAGAAGTTAATTGCCTTCTGACCCAACCACCAGTTTAAAGCAGGTGTTCTGGCTCAGTGTGTAAAGGAGTCTGTTCAACAGACCTCTGTGGAGTAATGCAAGCCATGCTTTTCTGTCAAAAAAAAAAAAAATCCAAGATGTGTTTCGTCTTTTACCTTCTACCGTACCACTACTAATTGACTTTTGGATCAGAGATGCTGAAAAAGAAACCTGAACGTGGCGTAATGTTGTAACATCTGATAGGGCAAAGGCAGGTCCTCACTTCTGTTAAAACAAATAAAACTGGAAAAGGAGAGAGCTGCTTGCCAAAGGCACTTTTTCCTTAAAAATTTTCTATTTATCATTTAAAAATTTCCATAGATAAACACTTCTGGCAGAAAAATTGTTCACACCAGCCCTGTCACTGTTTTCAGTATTTATCCATTATGAATTAAAATAAAATGTGAAATACTTAATGAAATAAATATCAATTTCTGAATGAAAATGAATGTATGGTTCTGCCTGTTAAGTACAAAGAGGCATTTTCTTCAGCCAGTAATAAACTTGCTTCAGGAATGTACTGTGAAAAACTGTAGTTAAAGTTGAACCTTTTCCTTTTGCAGAGTTGCACAGGAAAATTACATTTTCAAAACGGTGTAAGAAAGTTTCATCAGTTGAAAGGGAATAGTGTTCTTCATTAAACCCACCATAAAATATTTTGAGAGCTGAGAAGCTGTTGGAGGAATAGTTTTTTTGCTAATTAGGAGTTATAGATATGTGTGGAAAAGTTAGAGAGAATAGCGGTGTGAGGTGAAGAGCAGGAAATCCTTTCAGGGTAGCAGAAACATGGAAGATTGAGAGTGGTGCACAGCTGTTCCTAGACAAGGAGGTAAAGCTGTCAACCATGGTGCAGAAAAGGTAAAAGAACCCAATAAATATTTCTGTTCTGGTTTGGAAAGAACCAGCATGATGTAGTCACATCTGACAGTGGTAAGGACAACTTTATTCTTGATCAATAAACTGGGAGATCATTAAATGACAACTGTCAGAGGTAAAGCGTTTTTTGAATTTACAGGGGCAGATAATATGAACCTGAGTATTTAAAGGGCTTGTTGGGAAACTCTCCGAACCAAGATGCTGATTTTAAAGAAACCAGAGAACTGTGAAGAAGTTCCAGAGCACTAAAGCAAATTTAATGCACAGATAATTTATTTGAGCTAATGCATTGCCATAAATCGAGTTGGTAACTTGCTGTTAATCTCAGACCAAACCTTGGACTTAGAATGCAACCAGTAAAGATAAGTATGATAAATATATGTACCCTGTTGAACCATGTTACAGACTGTTTAACTGGGGGAGAATGTAAATATGAAGGAAAAATCATCATCATTTCCCTGTTTGTTCTGTCTCAGTTTTCCCTTTGCCAGTGTTATTCATTATTTCTGTTAACAGAGCAACAAGCGCCCCGTGGCAATTCTTTCCGTGTCCCAGCCATGGGATGTCAGGTCGGTGTTCCCAGGTGTGTGCTCAGAGAGCAGCCAGAGCTGAGCAGTGCCCTGTTGCATGGAGTTCAGTGGGCTTGAGAAATCACTGAAAATTCACAGTTTACTAAGTTTAGTAAACTCAGAGAATAAAAGTAGTTACAAGTGCAGCCATTTCACACAATGAGAAATCTCACTCTCATACACACTCCCCATAAATGTGCTCCTCTGGGCTAAACCTGCCTTCAAAACTGTCACTGACTTCACCCTGAAGGGGTGAGATGAAGCTTAGGTCACTTGGATGCAGATCCTGGGTCAAGATTACTCCTGCCCTCAGGAGTTACAGTCCTAATACACTTCAGAGCTGCTTGTGCTTCACCTCGAAACACTCAAATAATGTGTGGGCTCCTGTTATAAGCTGTGTGTTTTCAAACTGATATACAGCAGGCTGAGTGTGTGCAGGAAAGACACAGGCATACCCACTGCTGACAAAAGACCTTGTCCCCGTCCAGAGTTGGGACGCTGGAACACCTGAGTCCCTTCAATAATTCCCTGGAGTGTTTTCTAACTCTGCTTCGGTTTTCTTGAGCAGAGCACCCAATTAGGCCATAGGGATAATTGGGTGCTAATGTTTTGTGAAATGCCTTTACTACAAATTAGATTTTTATGACATGCCTACTCGGTACTCTGCATCTGATTCATGATATGTTACTAATAGCAATAGGAATTTCCACTTTTATTCTCAGAGCTGAAGTCTGGACATCACAGCCTAAGCAGATGAGCTGATACTTAACCCCAGAAAAGAAAGAGAGAAAAGCAAGTCTTGTAATCTATATATAAAGCCAATAAAGAGGCACTTTTTTTTTTTGTCTTGACATTGTCAATGCATCATCCATAAAGAAAACAGAACTATTTTTATGTCAGTAAAGCCTACAGCATGTGTCAGTAATGGATCAACTATGAAAAGTAATTTTTAATAAGTGTGAATCAAAGAGAGATTAGAAAAGCTCAGGGGATTTGGAGATGAGACTTGAATTCAGGGAATTCCACAGCTCAGGGGCATAACAGGTGAATGCTCTGCTACTCATGGATGAGAGACCTGGCAAGGGGGCTGATGAATTTGAGATTTATTATTAGAAAGTAAGAACTGAGGGTATGTATCAATGGAGACCAATTTTGATAGGTATGAATGCGATGATTCAGATGGGTAATGAAAAACTCTGAAGAAAATTTTAAAGTCAATTCATTGACTGATAGGAAGCAGGTATAAATCTGCCATAGCCGAAGTAATGCAATTGGATTTATTGCCATAAGCAAACATATGGGATGCAGCATACTGAACAACGGGGTCATTTGTGAATATTGCTCCGTATAGTGTGTGCCTATTACTGTAATCTAAAAGCCATAAAAATGGGTTTAGAGCGGGGCAAGCAACACACAGAGCAGCAGTAGTGCCTGCCTTACACCTGCAGAGAGGAAACCTGTCACCTGAGTGACTGCTTCGGAGAAAAGCTTTTAAGAAGTTAACAGCAAATGAACTGAGGAACCAAAGAAGGATGCAAAGTCGAAAGTTTCGGAGGATTCATCAGATGTACACAACTGCCACCAGATGGAAAAACAGAATATGACAAACAGTACATAATGAAAGACAGACAGGAAGGGGGAGGGTGAATTTGGGGATTTGATTTCAGAAAGCAGTGTCTGAGGTACCCATCACAGGGAATACCTTCTACCTGCTTTGTGTGCAGAGATGTGCACGCCTTTTTTCCCCTTCCTCCCATCCCCCTCCCTCCCTTGCTTTTTCCTTCAGTGTTTGGCAACCCACAGTTTGAAGAGAAGCTTAGAGAGAAATCCATACATTTTTTTGGTTTTGTCATAAATTATAAGCTGAGTAATCTCGAGAATTTTCTCAGAGTAGGGGTCTACGAAGAATTTGGATATGTATTGTCCACAAAAGATTTTTGTACGTTGTAGTAGGTAAGAACTAGACCTCTGGGGTCAATACTGAAACTGTTTATTGTTTAGAAACAGTGCTGAGAGCTATTGCTCTTTGAGCAGTCACTCAGATAACATATATCTAAAGCTCTAATTTATAATGTAAGTTCTTGTGCTTTTTTTTTACCATTATGGTTGGCTTCATTTTTTATGTTTTCCATGACTTAGAGAAATAGGCATTAAAGGATGATTTTCTGTCTCTGGAGGGAGTTCAACACTGGAGAATTACAGCTGCCTGTTATTATTACTGCCTCCTTTTTGAAACTCTTTCTGTGACAGATTTGTGATCAAGGTATTCAGCATTTCAAAGTAATGCAATATTTATTTCTGTGCCTAACTCATCTGTGTTGTATAGAGAATCTAATATTCTTTATCCGTGAAGACTCACACATCAGAATATTCCAACATTTTATTATCACTCTTCAAGGATTTTTAGTATTACAGTTTGGTGAACCTAGTGTTTCATGAAATCATAATCTAATATTGCAATTCGGTCTGTGCTTGTTCTGAAGCAGCTTGTGAGTGGAGTTGGGCTGGTACATTCCTAACCGGGAGGCACAACACCGAGCTGTGTGCAGCTGCAATTCTCCTGCCTTGGCATCCCAGAGATATGGTTAGGAAGCTCTTGATATCCATTTCCTAAACTAGAGCTAACAAGCAAGGAAGATCCTGAACTGATGATTTATTTGGTCACAAAAAGGGTAATTCCTAGGATGAGTTTCTTAGTTTGTATACATTAGCATGCTCTGGTTAACAAGTTAACTAAAGGCAGCATGTTCTTTTTTAACTCCTACTCAGGGTAATAATGTCTCCTATAAATGTTGTGGCTGACATTTAATTTCCATTACCATGCCATTTTGCTGCCCTGTTATGACCCACTCAGGATGGAAAAAACACTGATATCTATGCCAGTCATTTTAGATTTCTTGATGGTTTTGTAAGTCTGTTAAGCAGAAAGGTTTTTATGTCTCAAAGGTAAAATAAATTATTGCATAAGATCCCTGTATCTTTCTGTTTATAATGAAAAGAGAGAGCACTGTTAAATAGCAAGCGAGACAGCCTCTAAGCTCTCTGTATAGTATTTGAGGGTTTTTTTGTTTTTTGATATTAATAAAACCCACTTATGAGCAGATCTATAAACACATTTAGATGCTTAAATCCTACTGATAACAGAGATAGTTTGAAGTCTACACATCTTTGAGAAAATACAATTAATAGCCTATTTACTACTTACACAAGATCAGGAAAACCAAGCAGCCTATAGCAATAGTTTGATTTCTTCAGTGATTTTCGTTGACATACACATGACTAGAACAGCCAGTTAATTCTCTATTAATATTTTCCAAGATGTTTGTTTTGATTAAATTTCCATTTTTTTTCAAGTTCCTAATTTTACCTAATTTATATAGTTTTATTATTTATCTCTCCAAAGACATTATTGTGCTGATCAACCACTGTCAAATACAGGATTTTTTCCCTGAAAATTGGGCAACTTGCATTCAGTGTACTTGTCATTGCATGTGTGTGACCTAGCTAAAGCTTAGGTTCCTCTCAGGAAAGCTTTGAGGAACTTTGACCCACTTTGGGGAGATACGGAGCTCATTAGGCTGTTCCTATTAAAGGTCCCATTTTGACTCCTGATTATTTGTAGAACTCCAAGAGATGGTGTAAATGAGCAACTTTTCTTCTTTCTGGAAAACACAAAGTGAAAGAGCCGGAAAATAGAGAAGAATCCTGCAGAGCGGTGAATGTCTGGGAGAAGATGAGCAAAAATTTATTTCCTGCCATCTTTTTTGGTGTGATAACATGGGAACATAGAACTAAGTCAACAGATACCTGGTTCCAAACAAGAAGAGCAAGAACATATTTATAACCCAGTCTGCAAACCTTGAATTATAGAATGGCCTGACTAGGAAGGGACCTTGATGATCATCTCATTCCAACCGCTCTGCCTTGGGCAGGGACAACTTTCACTAGCCCAGGTTGCTCAGAGCTCCATCCAGCCTGTCCTTGAACACTTCCAGAGATGGAGAATCCACAAGTTCTCTGGGAAATCTGTGCCAGTGCCTCACCACCCTCACAGTAAAGAATTTTTTTCTAATATCTAATTTAAGCCTACTCTCTTTTAGTTTGAGCCCCTTCTCCCTTGCTCTGTCACTACAGGCCCTTGTAAAAAGTCCCCCTCTATCCTTCCTATATGCCCTGTTCAGGTACTATAGGGCCCCAGTTAGGTCACCCCTATGCCCCCCCTTCTCCTGGCTGAACAATCCCTATTCCATGCCCACATTTTGGGTAGGCATCACTGTCCAATTGCTTCGATTTTGTATTCTATGGATACCTTCCTTTGGCCTGTCCATGACAGAACGTTCAAGGGTAAGAGATTAGATTAGGTTCGACTGAGTATGAACCTGTTATGATGCTTCACTTGTAATCTTTGGATGACTCTCCCCAGCTGTTCCCCAGATATGTTACACCTGTAACCTGTGCCAACATTTCTACTCCTTCAATCACAAGGCAGCTCACACCTCGCTTGATGCTTGCTGCATCTCACCAGAGCAGAGCAGCATCCAGAACAGGAAACATCACTCCAGAACATCGGTGTGATGCAGAGAAAAGACTCTGACATCCCGGCCCGTGGTGGGAATGCCTTGAACACACCTCGCTCTCATGTGACTTGCACATTTTGCTAAAACACACGCCATAAAAAGGGAGAGCACCTGCTGAGGAAAGGGGGTTGAGGAAAGGGGATGTGCTGCCTGCCCTGCCTTAGGGGTACGGGTGTGCCTGGCGTGGGTCGGCAGTGGAAGGGGCGGGTGCGAGAGACGGCGATGCCCGAATCTCACAGCACCATGGCTTCCCATGAGTGCCGGTTTCCAGGTCTGTTAAATGCCTCTTCAATTACTCTTTATTCCCCGCCCCCCCCCCCTTTTTTTTTCTCTTTTCGTTTTCTTCTCTCTCCCCCAAGAGAGAAGAACTGAGCAGCGCCACCCTTTGAGAAGCTGTGTGAGAGTCCCTCCACACACCCCTGTGCGTGTGAATAATCCCTGCGGGATTATTTCTGCCGGGCGAGCGGCGCAGGCTGCCGGGAGGAACCGCACACGCCGCTCCGGCCCCGGCGTCTGCAGCCGCCCGGGTCCTGCAAACACGGCGCGATCAATCGTTCATTAGTTATGCTATGAATTCATAGTTCGTGTGGCTTAGCGGTGAAGGTCAAATGCAAAAATTTGTTAAAGTGCCCCCAGTGAAAGGGCGCGATCAATTGTTGTCACATTTTAATTAGCATTCTTGTAAATGGCTTTTTCCTTTCTTTTTTTTTTTCCCTCAGCCCCCCTCCCCAGCATTCATATTAGACTAGAATATCTGCTTAAGTGTTAGTTACGACCTTCAGAAAGAAGTGCGAGTACATATTTATTGTTTTTTTTTTTTCCTTTTCTTTTTAGGATATACTGTTACAGAAATTATTGTAATAAACATTTGAACCTTTTAGGAGATCCTTTCAATAGCACGAACCTTACAGCTATTAGGGTAATAATAGGCAGCAATTTTCAGAAAAATAAAAGTCAACCAAAAGCTACTTTTCTGACAAACATTTAAAAAGACTGAGTTAAGGAAGGAATTGGTTTAGATTCTTTTCTTTTAAAATCGTAGTTATGTTAAGTAAAATTCACTGTAAGCACGTACAGAACAAGAGTTAATGGAAGTGTTCAACTACATTTCTGGGTTGGAGTTCCTACCTTGAGACAATAAGGTGTTCTACCTGTGATCTTTACCAGCATTAGACTGATGCCACCTAGATTTTTATCTGACCTCATGGCTCTGTTTAAACAGCACAGTTTAAGCAGTATTGAACTGGATTCTTGTATATTATATACATATATATAATGTTAGCTCACTGATAAAGATACCTGTCCCACCTGACTGATTCACTGTTCTACGTGTTATTCCAAGGGCTCTTTTTTTTAAATCTAAGGAGACCATCATAATTCTTTGAATGGCTACTTCTTCAAATAAATGAAATATCAGGGGACCACCTGCAAGCAGAAATGTAGCTGTGCATTGCACTCCTTTCTTTAGTTGCCTGACTTGAAGGATGTTTAGCATGAGCTACATCTTTCCAATTAGCATAGAGTAGGAAGGATTTTCTCAAACAAGACATTTCTTGTGTGGTGACAAAAAACTGGCCACCTATCTAAGTAAGGCACTTATAATTAAAGTGGAGAAGCAAACCAATTTTATGAAACATGGAAGCCTATTTCATTTTGCAATGAAATGAATGTAAGACTAGGTTTTCACAGAAGAAGAAAGATTTCAAACAGACTACTACTGAGTATTTAAAGTGTGGAGTGAGGATGGCTGAACTAGATTCTATGCTTTGTCTCTTTTGGAGCAGAGAGGTTTTAGTAATTTTTACCCATTCTGGTTCAAGCAATTGTTATTTTGGATCTGAGAGATTCTTTCCACAATCCATCCTTTCCTAGCTCTCCATCTAAGGCTTCTGTGTATAAGAATTCATCCTAGCAAATGTTTAATTGAGATTTATTCATTTTCACAGAACATTTCTGTTCAGCCAAATTGCATTTTTCCTAGCAGGAAAAAAAAATATAAGGAAAAAAATAATGGGTTGTAATCACATTCTACACAAAGCCATAGGGAAGAGAGTATACAAGATCCCAATGGTAAATCAGAGAGCCTGAGTTACAATTCTTTTTACTTTCTTCTGTAGAATAATGGTAAACCTCATCTGTTTTAGAAAGACGTGGCACTTCTGCAGACACCAGAAGTGGTCTGTATATAGCAGCCACAAAAAAAAAAAAAAAAAAAAATCAATATGGAATGTTCAATGGAAGCAGATTGCATGCATAGCATAATTAGGTTGCTTAGGTGACCAGCCCTTGGAAGAACCAGTTTCCAATAAGCAGCGAATTGATTTGCTCGTTCTCACCTTCTCCACATTATCCATGCCACTTATGTACTGCAGCTCACATTTTCTTGTGCCAGGGTAAGTTTTGTCCATGAAATATCCCAAGGTGAGATTTCAGTGAGGAAAGAAGTTAGGCCAATGCAAAACACTTTAAAAAATATCTGACATTGGATTTTTGACATTCTAGTTGGTTCACAGAGTTGCAAATTTAGTCAAGAGATTTGTGATTCCTGGAGGGTTTAGTGGTTTTAAATTTCTTTTTCCATCTACCAATCCTTCACTACTTTCTGGGCAGAAGTCCTTTTTTTCCCACTCTAAGTGTGGATCTTACTGTAGTTATTTCAGTAGTATATGACGTAATATTATGAGGATATCTTTCATCAGAACTGAAAAGGGGATCTTTAATGAATGCATCAGGTTAACTAAACTGTAAGGGAGGCTCTGCAAGCCGGGATCACTCAGCTGGCTCACTGGTGGAAAACAAGCCTGCTAAAGCAACTTGTTTTCTGCCAGATGACTGTGCTGACCTGCCTCCCTGGAGAAAATCCTGTTTCCACACACAAGGCAAGGCACAGGAGCAGTGAGGAGCAGCAGGAGCAGGGAGGCAACGTGGGACTGCCTGACCTTCAGTGGATGCTGCTGGGCACATGGGAGATGTGTCTCAAGGCAGCAAGCAGGAGAGAAAAGTGAGCTGGGACTGCAACTCTGAGCTTCGTGTCAAGGCATCACAGGCAGCCTGTGAGCTCACCCTGCCCTGCAGCATCCAAGGTACCTCAGGGGGTTTAGTTCTCTTCTGGTTGTTGCTTGCAGCATCTCCTCTCCTGTCGTCTCTGTGTCAGACCTTAAATTCTGAATGCTCATTTCTTTTTCCATCTTCTTTTCTGGAAGAAACTGAGAGTGGCTTCTCTTTTCTGTGCAGAAGTTGGCAGCAAAGTGAAAAGATTTACTCTTTCCTGCCCTTTCAGTTTTAGCTGCTCTGAGTAGCATATGCGTACTCGCTTGTGTCTGCAAAAATTACCTCAGGTGGCCAGCTATCAATAGTCTTTTCTCAGGGACAAGTGGTGTCCCTCAGGGCTCCACACTGGGACTGGTGTTATTTAAAATCATCATTAATGACATAGATGGAGGTGTGGAGAGCACCCTGAGCAAATTTGCTGTTGACACATCTGAAGGACAGGATGCCATCCAGAGGGACCTGGACACGCTCAGCAAGTGGTCCATGGGAATCTCATGAGGTTTAACAAGAC
This sequence comes from Mystacornis crossleyi, assembly GCA_013400655.1. Lineage (NCBI taxonomy): Eukaryota > Metazoa > Chordata > Aves > Passeriformes > Timaliidae > Mystacornis > Mystacornis crossleyi. Next base: position 62,537 of record VYZQ01023240.1, on the reverse strand, counting down.
CCAGCTACAAGGTGCTGCCCCTGGGTCAGGGCAATGCCTGGGCTTAATCCAGGCTGGGGATGAACAGGTCCAGAGAAGCTATGGGGAGAAGGACTTGGGGTGCTGGTGGGTGAGAGGCTGGACATGCCCCGGCCGTGTGCCCCGGGAGCCCAGAAACCCCCCGTGTGCTGGGCTGCATCCAAAGCCCCGTGGGCAGCAGGGCAGGGAGGGGATTCTGCCCCTCTGCCCCGCTCTGCTGAGACCCCACCTGCAGTGCTGCATCCAGCTCTGGGCTCCCAGCACAGGAAGGACAGGGACCTGCTGGAGCCAGGCCAGAGGAGAACAACAAGGTGATCAGAGGGGTGAAACACTTCTTCTTCTGTTAGGAAAGGCTGAGGGAATTGAGTTTGTTCAGTCTGGAACAGAAGAGGCTTCATGGTGACCTAATTGTGGCCTTTCAGTGCCTGAAGGGAGCCCACAAGAAAGATGGAGAGAGATAATTCACAGGACCATTTAGCAACAGGGCAAGGGGGAATGGCTTCAAAGTGAAAGAGAGTAGGTTTAGTTTAGATATTAGGAAAAAATTCTTTACTGTGAGGATGCCAAGGCCCTGGCACAGGTTGGCCAGAGAAGCTGTGGGTGTCGCATCCCTGGAAGCGTTCAAGGCCAGGTGGGATGGGGCTCTGAGCAACTTGCTCCAGTGGAAGGTGTCTCCGCCTGTAGCAGAAAGTAGATGATCTTTAAGGCCCCTTCTAATCCAAACCATTCTATGGTTCTATGATTCTCTCTACATTCATTTTTACAGGCTTGTGAAATATATGTACTTAATCTTGAGTTTTAAGATGCACTTAAAGTCGCATGAATTAACACAAGTTTTACATCCATAATTAAGTTGTAGTCCGTGGTCTGTTCTCACCCCACCAAGGTGTGAACTCTAACATACGTCAGTGTTATTCATGATCTTGTTTTCTATCAAAATCAAATTTATTTAAGGAATTACAGTTATCATATTAACTTATGTTATCAGTGTAAATTGTAAGTCATAAAAAATTTTCATATTTAAGGATATAAGCATAACCTGTGAATGTGGATTTCTCTTGAGCAGTTCCCATAAAGGAATTTTGAGTTTTGTTCACTGTGCACAGGATTCATATTTTGTTTCTCTTTAGGTAGTTTCAGTTCTTTGACTGCAGACGTCTGCAAAATGTTTTCATTTCAAGTATAATGACTCCATCCAAGCATAGAGTACTGCTCCAGGTTTATTTCCACGTCAAGATTTTGAGTAGCCTTTCATGCTATCTTACATCAAGTCATTCCAGTAGCATTTTGGAGATTTCTCTCTTTAGACTTCATCTCTGTTTTCCTTTTCCTGTTCCAAAAGCCCTGATGTTTAATAGCCAGGGCCATCATTTTATGTCCATTTTCATTCGAGTCTTTATGATGTTGCTCCCTTTTATTAATTAATTCCTTATTAGTTTTATTATTATTTGTTAAGATATCAAAGCACTCTCTTTCTCAGATCTTGATTTCTAGTATCATCACTGTTTGACCTCAGTTTATGTTTTCATAACTTCTCTAATTCAACTTGAGTGGATTTCAGATTTGTTGAAAAATTTTCACAAGTTTCCTACGCAAGTTTCTTCCTCTCCTGAAGTTCTCAGATGAAATTCTTCACTTTCTAAAATAATTCTTTTAGTGAAGAATTTTTTAAAGATTTTATAGGCTAAACTGGTAATTGGTTTTCACTTCTTTGATCCATCTACAGACTGCTAAACAACTTTTGATTATCTGAAAGGTTATGTTAGGAGAAAAGAGTTTTCTTGAGTGTGTCTCTACTTGATTTCATAAGTAGAAAAAGCTCCTACATGAATTTCTTCCAGTCGTCTGCTGCACTTCCCAGATCGCATAGCTCCATATTCCCTTCACTCCTCATCTTTCTCTTTTGTTCTGTTTTTAGAGTTGTTCTTCTGTTCCTCTCATGTACCAGATGTACCCTGGCAGGGCCTGTAGGGACAGAGGGTCACTGCTGACAGCTGCTCTGTGCCTGGTAATACAGGAAGATAGATAACTGTGATGAGGCCCCAAACAAACAGGCAGACCTGTCTAGACCTCTTTTTTCTTTTTTTCTTTTTTTTTTTTTTTCCTGAGAATGAGCTTCCCAAGGAAGATCAAAACATTTTCATGTTAAAGAAAATTAATGGGGTTTTAGACTATAAACTAGTTGGTTTAACTTTTTAGAGAGAGAAAGCCAAACAAGCCAGTTTAAGCAGAAAAGGAGAGTAAAAGCTTTATAGCCAAATTTTCCCACAACCACAGTGTCCTTGCAGAAAGCTCTCTGTTTCCAGGATAGATTTTAGCCAGCTTTTAGTTGTAGCAAACCCTACACAGCTCCCTCTGGGAGATCAAACAACAGCAGGTTTTTTGCATCATGTTTTCCCAATATTTTGTAAATTTCAACATCATTCTTCTTGTCCCTGCATTTGCTCCCTTCTTTCAGCCCTTGCAGGAGGCTCAGTTGTTTCTTTCCACCAGGAAGGCCACACGAATCTGTTCTTTTTGCCTCAAAATAACAATAAATAAAAATTTAAAATGGACGAAAGAAAGAGACAATTATTGCTATACTTAAAACACAGATGACAGAAAAGTTTTGAAAGATGCAGGAGCTTGTCTCTGTCATGTTGCTAAAATCCATCAGTGAGAGCAGCAGACTTCTCAAAACAGCCTTCCCAGTCTCCTAAGGCCAATTATCTGTACTGTTGAGTTAACCATGATAGACTGGCAGTTTTCATAGGAGCTGGAAATACGGATTTGTTCAGAGACTGTGTAGTTTGATTGCTGAGATAAAGAAAAACCTTTCCTATCTATTTGTTTTCTCGTTTTCTGGCATTGAAAAAGTAGAAGTGGTGTTCTGCAAAAAACAAAAACAAAAACCCCCAAAAACGCCAACCAAACAAAAAAAAACACCGAAAACCCCCCACAACCTAAAATCTAAAAAAATAATCTAAACCTACTCTCTTTCAGTTTGAATCCCTGGATCTATCACCATATGCCCTTGCAAAATGTATGCTTCCTTAAATTCATGGTGTCCTTACTGCTTCTCCTTTGTGTCTTTTGAAAATGGGATGAGGCTCCTAGGACCCTTCAATATTTTAGGAATCTTTACTCAGGTGTATTTGGTTTTTTGTTGTTTATATTAAAGCAATTTCCACACCCCTCCCCACCCCCTCCTTCTTTCCCATTTTGGATTTGTTTCAGTTTGTTTCACTGTTGATTTTGGGGGTGATTTTTGCTTGTTTTTGTTTTGTTTTAACTAATATTTTGCTGGTTGTTGAAACAAAGAAGACACGAAGAAAGCTCTACAACCAGGAATTTGTGACTATTAAATATTAACATTGATGCTAATTTGCAGGGGTTTTATTTTACAGGCCTTGTGTTTTTCTTCAGTGATAAAGAGGATAGAAGTTCTTAAAAGGTGAAAAAATAAAAAATAGTATAAAATGAAGTTGACAATAGAAAAAAATTTCTCTTGTGCTCTGTGGGCAACTGCTGCACGTGCTGCAGAAATATTTTGTTTTCTCAGGTACAGGTGCTTTTTAACAGCTGTATTCTGATGATGTTTTGATAAATATTTTAATTACATAAATTCAATGAAGACTTCTGAAAAAAAAAATCCAAACAAATAAGAGAAATTCTTTGGATTTGTTGTGCATAGACTGAATTTTGTCCTTAAATGTGGTGATCAATGTCTGTGGTGGAAAATCTGAACTTTCCTTCCGACACCGCCCCAGGGGGTTTCTGCTGCAAAACTGATTAAATTGTACAGAGATAAGACACTTGTAAATAGTCAATAGAAACTGTTCCTGTGGAGGCAGAAAAGGTCATGGAGAGCAGTCTTTTATACGTAAGATACTTAGGAGGTGTTTTTAATGGAGTTTAAATTATCCAGTTGCAATGAATCCTATGTGTGGCAGAGGTCATGCTAAAACCATGTGCCAGCTGGATTATTGGAGCCAAGCAGAGCAGCAGTTCAGGGGGTCTTGCCTGACCTTACTGAAGGTGTCATTGCAAGGATCTTTGATCCTCTCTTCCCTGTAAGCATTAATTTATGCCAAGATCTCAAAAATAAATTAGCTTTTTTAATACATTCTCTGCCTTTTCACGTCTGTATCACAGGTTTCAAGTATACTGCCATAATTTGAGGAACAGTATGGGCAGATTCTTGAAACTGGGGGCAAGTTAGGCATTTAACAGAGGATTTTTAAATTTCAGGAGGACATGGAAGTGGAAACAGAGATGACTTGATTTTCCAAAATGAGAGCTGTGAATCATTTTGCACTTGTCAGAATTCATGTACCCAGGTGCGAGCTGATCAATCTGTGAAAACCTAGTTCTGACTGCTGCTCCCCCCGCCTCCCTCCAGGCTGAATAGCTGGTTATAGTGTGATTCTACAAACCAGTTCAGGTAAACACAAACCACTTAATGTAAACTTGTGAGACTGTCCTCTGCTCAATGAAGAACAAAGTCAAAATAACTCACTCAATGGGGTGAAGTTTGAAACTGGAGCTGATAATTTGCATGGTTTTTAGAATTTATTTCTAATTTTTCTTATATACTTCTTCCTTTCTTTAAAATTATTGCTCTTTCTGGAACATGTTAAAGTTTTTTATGTCTCTTATTGGTATTGTTTTCCATTGGGAAAAAGGCCTTTTGTTTCATGTGTGGCATAAAATACACTGTATTTGCTGCCTGATACTGTAACACACAGAGTAAACAATTAAAAAATATCCCATTGTATCATTGTTTCCTCTCTTCTCTGAACAGAGTTATTTTTAAAACTCTGTATTGATTTCCTTCTTTTCACTTTAAACCTCCCTGGAAACGACCTCTTCTGTCCTGCAAGGGACCCTGTTTGTAAATGGTGGCTCAGTTTCACAGTTAAGTAAAAGTCTTCCATTGATCCCTGAAGGACCACTGATGAGCTCCTCAGGGACCTGGGGCCAGAACAGGGAACGCTGCTCTAACAAGCACCCTTTGAGAGAAATATTGTGTGAAATAAAAGAGAGAACCTGCAAAATGGCCCTAAATTCATATTTTCATCAAAATTTCTAAAAAGGCGCACAAGTCTCCTAGACTTAACTACGTTTCTATCATTCAGTAGTACATTTTTGTCATTCAACAATTCAGTTCATTCCCAAATCACTTGGGATACTGCTGTAGGAAACCAAAATAGTAGAAAGCCACAATCACCTCAAAATAAATCCTATGAAATCCTGATTTTAGTCTAAAAAAATTTATTATGATTTCTCCATTGAAAAGATGTCATTGTGGGAAGAGGTCCAGAAGCATCTGGACTCTCAGCTTGAGTGTATTCTCATTCTAAAATAAAAATTATTGTGTTCCTCTAGTTCCTGGTGAAGATGTTGGGACGTTGTCAAAAAAACCCCAGAGATAGATATGTCATGTAGGACTGATGCATTTTATACTTTGCCTGCTGCAGGGCCAGCATGAGAAGCCACATATATTTGTGTGAACACTTTTTTGCCCACCTCGACAGATAAATCAGAGCTGTACAGCCAAGATTTAAAATAAATACACCAGGGGGAAGGACACGTGAAGGAGCTCAAATCTTAGACACCTAAATATTCCACAGGTGTTAAACTTACTAAGCATATTTTGTTTTGTTTTGTTTTTTTTTTTAATTTACTGTGAAGAAAGTGTACAAGTATTATTATCTAAAATGAGATGTTGGAAGGGCAAAAGGACTTTC
>VYZQ01023239.1:13273-58392 GCA_013400655.1 Mystacornis crossleyi | reverse complement strand
TTTAAAGCTGGATATGTCTGTGCTCCTTTGGGATAAGATTTGGACCATCCCTCCAGTAGAACTGTGTTGTAGAAGAATTGCACGTGTATGTTATTCTGCATGCTGTAGCACTGTGGGTATGTGGAAAGGGGAGGGAGGAGAAGATAAGTAAACTCCAGCGTCATTACGTGGTTCTTGCCAAGGTCTGTTTGCAGCACATAGCCATGGATATGGTTTTAGCATGGCTAAAGCTGTGGCTAGGAGCAGGTGATTTGTATCTTACCCCTGTGTGTTAATTTAATGCTGTTGTTTTCTCTGTCTGTTCTTGTAACAAAATAGAAGTACTCTGCTGTCTCTCTCTGCAACATATCTACAGAAGTCCTGAAAGTCATCAATGCCACTGAAGAACTGATAGCAGAATCCACCGATCCCTGTGATTTCCCAGATGACAGTCAGGACAGAGGAAGAGGAACCCTCCCGCTGGGCACAGATCCTGTCAGACTCGATGAGCAGCTCACCACACTGGAAGAAAACGTAAGGACATGAATCAGTATGTGAAAGAGTCACATGTGTGAGTGAGTGCACCTGTGCACGTGCACCAACTCAGAAGGGAAAGCACATGGGCAGCATCGGTGGACATTCAAAGTTAATTTGGGGTTTTTAAACAAATAAACAAACAGAACAAAAAATCGTGTTTCAACAGTGCTTAGCTGTGTTGATGGGGGGTTTTTTATATATAATTTAAAATATTGAGGGGAGGGGGAGTTGGATGCTTCGAGGTTTACAACTAAATTTAGCAACTCGATCTCAAAAGCTCACTTATGCCCTCCAAACCCCTGTGGCTGTGTGGCTACGCCAGACCTGGCTGAAACCACAGATCTCCCAGTCTCAGCACAGCCTCATCACTTCAAGGACAGGTGGGGAAAGCATGTCCCCAGTCACACAGAGAAGTAGAGAAGCTCTTCCCCCACACATTCCCAGCACACCCTGCTAAGCACCCACAGAGCTGGAGCTGCATCCTGCACTGTTAGAAAGAGAAGGTTGGAAAATCTGAATTAAACAAACATTTGTTTGGCCACTTCAAAATCATCCATCCTTTTTCATAAGTACCTGTCATCTGCAGGAGAAAGTACAATGCTGAATCACAGAGGGAAGTCACTACTCGCTGGAAATTTTTGTGAATCCACTTAATGGAGTTGGTGTACCTGTAACTTGCGATTTTCTCTTCTTTCCACATTTAAATGATTACATTTCAGTGATCTTTTCCTTCATTGGGAGCTCTTAAAGATGTCATAGGAATCTGCATTCCTATATATTCCAATATTGGGACTATATCCTATATTCCAATAATGCATCCCATTATAACATCCTGATCAATTCAAGACAACAAATCCTGGTTTTCTTTAGCCCCAGAAAATTTTCAGACAGAATCTCCTCTTAGGAGATTAAATAGTTTCCTCCACAGAAACACATTTCCACAGCAGCCCCAGGCTAAGAACTGAGTGGAAGACATTCTGTGGCACTAAAAGTCAGTCCTAGCACTGGAGTCTCTCTCATGAAATACTAAAGTGTTCTAGCTTCAAACACCACAGAATTCATCTGATAGGAGAATGAATGTCGAATAAAAATCCAAGTCCAGGCTGGACCACATCTTCAGAGGAACTAAGAAATCCTGCAGGACAGAGAACAATTTGGGGAAATCTGCTCCAACTTTTTTTTTTTTGTGGAGAACTGTGTTGTAAACTACCTAAGGTGCCTGGGTTTTTTCCCCAACTGCACTCTGATAATCCCTCCCAGTGGTGTGGAGCTTTGGCATATGTGGTGCTGTGGCCTCCAGTCATTCATTTGGGCCAAGCTTTTCTCACTGAGCAGACACCGGGCACAGAGGCAGAGCATTTCTTCTTTGTCATCGCCCTCACTGCAGCATTTCTGGTTTAGCTTCTCCCAGTTCTCTGCAGAATTCACAAGATATCCAGCTCAGCCTTGCTGTGTCCCCACAGTACATCTTTCTTTGTCCGACACAGGACATGAAGTAGGTGGCAAAAACTTCAATTTCAAGATGCCCTCACCATTACACTCCATGGTGAAGAGCCTTTAGAAATCCAGGAAACTATAACTTATCCCATTGCAGCTGGGACCATATTTGCATGAACCACATCCTCTCTGCAGCAGCTTCTGCAAGAGGATCTGGGTGTTTATAAACACTTTGTTCATTTTTGCTCTCTCTAGCCTTTTGAGGACTATGCATGCAGCAGTGTGGAGAATGTAGGGCTATCTGTACCAGCAAAAGGTTGGGGTTTTGTGGAAGCTGTACATGCATACCTAAATGATGGTAAAATAAGTCTCCACAATCTAAACATGAATGTATGAATAAGGGCATCATTTAGGGGAGACCTGCAAGGACACCACTGCTGTTTGGAAGTATAAGAATTGTTCAGGTAGCAAGAATGTTCTTTAGAAAAATACTTCCTTTAGATCCCTCTGGAAAATGTTCATTAACATTTCAAAAATGTAGGGGCTGATTGAGTTACAGAAACATTGATGACCTTTCTTTCCCATATTTTTCTACCAGTCCCATTTTCTTTAGATTTTTTTTCACCCTCTTGAAAAGGACATCTTACTGTGCAGAGATTTTTGGCACAGCACTTAAATGCGTCTTTTCTTTTAACGTTCTAAAGATGCTTCTGTTCAAAATGTTCTACTTATTCTCTCTAAGCTTTTAGATGTGACAGGGAAATCTAAAATATTGCCTTTTAATCTGAAGTACCTGTGCTTTGTCATACTTAAAGGATGTATCAGTTAAATGACCGGAAAGAATAATTAAACCCCATAAAACCAGGAGCATTTCTATTTAAACCAGCATGTTAACTTTGTGGACCACCTGTGTCTCCAGGTACTTCAGCAAAGATGTTACATCAAATCACTTATTTCTTCAAAGATTTCATTCCTGCAGTAAGACTGTGTTCTTATAAGATGCAGTTTGTACAGATGTAGTGATTTTGTTTCTTAGCAAAGTCACGTGCATGAAAAAACCTACCTACAACTGTCACAAAGAAAAAAGAAAACTACTGCAAGCAATTAAGAAACAATAATCAAATAGAAAAATAATTAAAAGTAAACTATTAAATTTTAATTTGGTCATTCTCCACTATTTTGATCCATAAAGTCACAGCATTGCCATAAATTATTTGAATAACTCTTATGTCAAAGGACTGAATGATCTAGGAATTGTGGGCAGATATAATAACTGGAGTGGAAGACGTATGAAATTAAGGTGTTGGCTCAAGGATCTGCTTCAGATCCCGTTTGCTTGTCCCTTGAACCATGAAGTCAGCCACAGCCCTGTTTAATGCATGCTGGGTTTGTAGCAATATGGTCTTTACTGGTATTACAATGGGGAAAATCAGAATATATATTTCATTTCCACTGCGCTGTTACCAGCCTCCTGGAAACAAGTCTCTTGGCTAACGAGTAAATAGGCAGAAAGTGTAGTATTTTCATGTGGTTCTGCACAATTTTAAGCACAGATGCCAAAAGCTAATGCTTGAAAATTACCCTTTTCTCTAAACCAGTGACCTCCATCCAGCCCTCTACCTTAGGGTGTTTGGTTAAATAAAAGAAACAATAAAACACAGCATATCGCTAATTTCTGCTTTGAGGGGCTGAATGGGAAAGAAACCTTCAGCTGTAGTTACAGATATCAGAGGTGGGCCGAAATAGTAAGAGGTGTTCATTTTTACAGAACAACTCTGAATTATAAAGCCAGTAATTCTTTCTTACACGGCCCAAATAATCTCCACAGATTCACTCAAAGGGCCAGGAGGTGGGAAGGTTTTGCCTGTTGTATATTTGGGTGAGAGAAGGATGGGATGGAAAATCATTATACATATAAGCACATTTACTCCATAGGAAGTTAATAACTATTTGCTGCTGAGCAGTTATTCATCCACTTTTTACTGCCAGAAGGCATTAAGTGGGTTTAAAGAAACACAGATTTATATGAGGCATAATCTGTTGTCTTCCCTTTATAGATCAGGGTGTTATGCGATTGAATATCAATAATAAAAAAGCAAACTTTTCAACTTTTTTCTTTGCCGATCAATCTGGAACAAATCTGGTTTGGAATACCATTTTAGCACCTACAAAATCTGTAATGCAGCCACCTCATTCATCCCTTCTCTTTGTGGATGCGTGTTTTTCCGATTATTTCCCCGTGACTTTCCTCTGCCAGGTAAATCTCCCTGCGGTGGGCTGGCAAGCAGGGAAGCTTGCAGGTATGCTGGAAAATGCAGTCTGCTCAAACCTGCTCGAACCACCCACAACCCAGAAATCACTGACGCCTGTCCCTGCCTTGGCCCTGCAGGTGTACCTGACAGCCAGCACAGTGTACGGGCTGGAGGGGCAGCTGACCAACCTGGAAGATGCCGCACGCAAGATTAACAGTGTTACTGAGGAATCTGAGCTGGCCGATCTGGAGGATCAGGTGGCCACAGCAGCTGCCCAGGTTCATCATGCAGAGCTTCAGGTGAGGACAGCAGCTCCTCCCCATCTGCAGGTTTCACACTGCCTTGCCTAACACTCACCTCATCGTACACACTTTGAATATTCTTTTGTACTGCCGTAGTCTGATGATCTAAGGATGCTGACAGCATCACACGAGCTGAGCAGAGCATAACTGAGCTGTGTAGCTCAGCCCAGCCTGATGTACTGTATCTGTTTGTTTCTTCCCTCAGCTTGGTTTTGGACATGGGAGAGCAGCAGCCTCTTACTGCAGTACTAATGCTGGACTGCTCCTTGCTGCCAGGCAGCTCCCGTGGTGCGCTCTGTGTCATGCGCGTGGCCCTGGTCAGACTGCCAGTAGAGTCTGAGGCAGTTTATCTAATCAGAAACTTGTAAAGCACTTCCCTAAAGATGCCAGTGCTGGCAGCTTTCTACCAACAAAGGCCGGTGGCAGCCAGAGGCTGAGCCAAGCACATAGCCTAGGGCTTGCACGCCTGCCATGGGATTTAGGTGCTAAGCAGCACACATCCCAGCCAAAGGCAAGAAATCTTGGGCACTGTGACCTAGCACCACTCTAGCGGGCTCCACAAAGTCCGGGGCTCAGAACATGTTGTGATCCGGTGCTAAAAGCTGAACAAGATAACGCTGCCAGGACTCAAGGGGCTGACATGGCTTGCAGCTCACTGCCCAGTCTGTACCCAGCAAGACACCCTGACCTGCCTGTGTCAGGGTTTAATGGGAAGTACCTGGTGATTTTACTCAGTGGAAGCAAGCTCAACTTAGGACTGAGCAAAGATCTGAGAGCCTGACATGTCTCTGATGTCAGAAGTGCATTGTTGTACTACCTGGCAAACTGGCAGTGGTGTTTTGTTGGCTTTGGTCATTATTTTAGGGTAAATCTGTTAATGGGGGTGACAGGGAGAAGGAAAGAGGCCCAAGCTATGCAAGGAAGCCAATGGAAGATCTTCGGCAGAGTGAAGCCAACTTTGGCTTCAGGTGTCATTGTGAATCAGGAGTTGGGTTATATGTCTGGCTTCTCTGACTCTTCTTTCTCTTTGTAAACACTTGTCTCCACTATTCTCAGTATCAGGCTATTTTCTCCTGGCAATTTGTTTTCCATTCAGTATTTTTATATGGTGTGTGCTTGCATTTATGCATGCTTGTGTTTAATATGTGTGTACATTTGAACTATAAATATTTAAGACCTGTTTAGATTTTGTGACAGAAGATGTACTTTGCGTGTATATGAAATTAATTTTGAGTTAGGAAATGTGTCCCACAAAGTCATTCTTTGAATGTAGCCTTTTAAAGACACATCTTGAATCAATTTGGGATTATGCAGCTGAAGGTAATTGGGAGATAGCAGATGCAGGTTTTCTCTGCTCCTTTCTTTTTTTCCTCAAAAGGAGTAAAATGCCTCTTCCTTGGAGTCACAAGGTAGGTTGGATTGTTCTTTTACTCCATCTTTACTAAAAAATTAAGCCCCTTTTAATGTCAGGACTAAAGAATGCAGGAAAGTGTCAGAATTGCTGCAGAAGTTAGCCATCTGTTTATATTTTCTTATTAAAGAGGATTTTACTGGGGGAGGGTTATATTTTAGCAGTGGCATCCACAGTAATTTTAAAACTTCTTTTCCCCCCTCCCCATCTGTCTGTCTCTCTCTTTTATTTTCTTTGAAGATTTCAGATATTGAGAGCAGAATATCAGCTCTCACTGTTGCAGGCTTGAACGTGGCTCCCTGTGTTCGCCTGACAAGGAAACGGGATCAAAACCAAACAAACCAGGTGCCAGAACATTATGTAGTATTCAAAAATACATTGGGGAGATCTTGCCTCTTTCTCTATAATGGAGTTGAGTAATGCATATATGTTGTTTACAGATGCATACAATAGACACATCAAGACAGCAGAGGAGAAAACTTCCAGCTCCACCAATAAAAGGTGCGCTTAAATTGTTATGTGAATTAGAGAGAGAGAGAGACTCTGTAAATTTCAATGTAATGTACCGGTCAGCAAAGTAGGGAAAAGTTTAAATTACAAAATCAACAGAGAAAGCCTAATAGACTGTCCCATCCTCCTCATTTTCCATGTACTTACATTATATAAAATACCCCTTTGTTACATTAAAAAGCATCACCGCTTTCTCTTCAGTGAAAGTTGTGACAGTGACAGGTAAACGGGAGCAGAGGCAGAAGGCTGAGGAATGTTGAAAACGTGCCCTGCAAGAGGGATGCTGCTGCTCCAGCATGGCTGGGGTTACTTTGTGAGACCCAAGTGGTCGTAGTGCTTTATTGACCAAAAGCCAGTTGCCACCCTCCACAACCCACCACTTCCTTAATGTCTATATTTGCTGATTTCAGTCCATATAAAGTGGCTCAGCAATGTTCCTGGTATGTCAGACAATGGCTGTGAAATGTCTTTATAAAATCCAGTGGGTTTTTTCTTTCATGATTTTTTGTGGGTTTTTATTGTTTTGTTTTGTTTGGGGTTTTTTTAACTCTGCAGTGTGTTATCTTTGACAATTCTAGGGCTTGGTTCACTGCACTATTCTTTTGTAATTCCACTGATTGACATGGCCTCAAACTTTAATAAATTTGGAGTACCACAGCCTGCTCTTTTTATTTTAAATTAAATCCAGCTTTCCTCATACATCTTAGGGAAAGTTTTATCTCTCTAGAAGCTGTGATGCTTCAGAAGTATTTTTATATCTGCTTCAATCTCTTATGTGAAAAATCTCCCCTTTTGTATTTTACCCAGGTGAAAAAATAGATAGTTCTCCAGTTACCACTGTCAGAACGTTTAACAGAAACTTCATGCTTCAAGGATCTCTAACACAAAGAGCTAAAGAAAGGAAAAGCACTGCCAAGGACTTAATGGTAAACAAATATTTTCAAAACTCTGTTAAAAGCTGTGAAATAGAGAGATAGCACTATCTGTGTAGGCAGCTGTATTTCAGCATTTTCAGAAATTTTTTTTTTTTTTGATGGTTTGAGGAACAAATATGACCAGTGTCCTGGAAAATGTCTGACTATATAGCATAGAATAGCAGCTCCTGAATGTCAGCCTGTGATAATGTAGCCTGGCTTCCAGGTCTCCAGGAATGTGCTACCCTTATTTTTTAAAGAATAAATAAATTTGTCATCCCCTGCATTTCAGACTTCTGAACCAGACCCTCACAGAACCAGCTGCACATTGTACCTTGGCAGGTGAGAGTCACCTTGAATTTCGCTAATTGCTGAGAAATGTTCAAAGGTTACCTAAGTGGAATTTAAGGGGTAGACAGGTCACACATTGGCTCTGCAGGGTTTGAATAAAGAGGCTTCACTCAGGACACCCAGGACAGCTGTCAGTCATTTCTTCTACAGCAGCCATAGAGGGATAAGGAAAAAAGCTGACTGTCCCAAAACAGTCTGCCACAGGATATGTGGGAAATATGTGGGGAGGTGAGAAGGGAAAGGACCTGGCTCTGTTCTTCAGCAGGCTTGTTTAGTCCTTCACTCATGTTTTTTTCTTTCCTCTCCCTTTCTGTTCTAGGAACCTGCTATAGGATCTGCTGTGATGTACTAAACTTACACTTCCCTACTGCCAATAACACACTGCCTAAGGCTGTACACTAGAGTGCCTTTTCTTAACAGCCATTGTGTATGTCCAGCTGAAAATGGACCCTCAAGAACCCACAGAGCCTCAGTTATAGGGCTTCATTTGGATACCTCACTGAGAAAGCTGTCCAAGTCTTCAGCATTGTGGTCTGCTACAGGAAACTCTGCCTTAAAGTTCTCAGAGGACTCTAGACAGGATGCTATGTTTCAAAAGCAAGGCTCCACATTTTAAGATGCACTTTTTCTCCCTATCGATTGTACTAAAGTATGTCGTCTTTAAACTGCAGTATGTTTTTGTACACTCAATCAGTCATAATTATAGGCCAATTAATCTGCCAAAGCAGACCTGTGATCCATATTTGCTGGCCTCTTACTATTCATGTGGGCATCTGTCTTGTCGAGCAATAAGAACAACTCTGTGCAGTGTGTGCTGCTCTTCAGCTGCGTGGAGGGACAGGAGAATCCCTGCACCTCGCTCCGCTCCCAGGGAGTCAGTGGAAGTCTTGGGAGGGTTGGTAGGAGGAGGAAGACTTCTCTGTTCACTGAGAGTACATTTCACAGATTGAATGTTCCAGCTCCAGAGCTAGGGATATTGCTCTAGGCAGCAGGGATGTCATGCTGAGCCAGAAACTGGTGGCCACACATGTGGACCAGATGTCTGCTGAGTTATGATCCCAGTGTCCGGAAACATCTGAACACTGTTAAAGAAACCAACACCTTCGTATGTCTCGTTCTTCTTGGCAGCATTGTCCACTTGGTGGTGGCCAGCCATGCTGTAGTTCAGAATAAATTCTGTCCAAACCTTTAATATTGGAAAAAGGAAGTGAAAGCATTGGGGATGAGTTCTCTGCTGACTGACTAGTGGTTGTAGGGTGGCTGCAGCTTGCAAGAGATTCCTTTCTGACATTCACTGGTGTTTCTGAGGAGGCGGCAAATGTAGCCCAGACATCAGTTCCTATACTAGTCTGGAGCCCCCAGAGAGTAGCTGGGGCCTGTTGCTGGTGCCACATGCACCCCACTACCACTGGACCACTCTGAATTGGATTGTGAATAGTAATATTCCTTCTTTTATTTCTTGAGACCCTTAACAGGTGAGTCAAACTAGAAGGCCCTTCGGCAGATGCCCAGGAGGGAGGATGCTGCTTACAGGGTGTCCCTCTCACCCTTTTGTGAGAGAACACTGCCAATTTGTGGTGTTTTTTGCTCTGAAGAATACAAAGAAGGTAGCCAGAGGAGGTGATAAGCCAGTGAATCCCTTACCTTCCACACCAGTTGCAGAGCAGATACCCAAGTGCAGATGGGGTTGATGTGAAATGTGCTATGAAGGAAGGCATGGGCTGGCAAGTTCCCGCTCAGCACTAAGGAGTGGTGAGCTCTCCCAAGAGCTGTGGGTACCAGGAAGGAGGAGAGTTCCTTCTTTCCCTGGGCTCCCCGTGAACACCCACGAGCAGAATGCCACACATTACCTGCCATGCAGCAGGAAAGCAGTTCCCTGGGACACCAGGCCATGAAATATCTGTGGCTGGGCAAATACAAGCAAAACTGGGCAAATTTCCTGACTAGGCTGGATTTAGGGGGGGTGAGTGGGGAAGACAAGGAATGGCTGGATGGGTTGGTTGGGAAAACAGTGCCAGCTGCAAATCTGCCATCCACATTTGACATCTACCTTGTCAGTCCTCTGATGTCCAGCTGCATGTGAGAAACCCTTAGAATAAATACAACCATCTTCCCACTTGTAAGTGTCACTCCATCCCTTCAAGGAACTTCCATCTGCCCAAGATCTGACCCAATCTGTTTATGCTGGGTGAAATTAGGCCTTCTTTTACTCTCACACAATACTGGTTCTCAAACTGGTTTGCACAGATGTGAGGGAAGAATTTGGCCCACTCTGTTTAATATATAAACATATATATAAAACAAATAGATTTTATTTATATATGCAATCCAGTAAAGGAGATTAAACAGAGTAGGATGCCTAGTAATTTTTTTTTTTTGTTACTCAATTTCCTCCTCCATTGACTGTTCTCGTGTATGTATACAATACATTCCCAGGTTCTGGTTTATGCAGGTATGCGTGTTATGAAATGTCATTAATGGTGGTTGGTCTGCATATTCGTCTAATAAATAATAACTAATATTGTGTATGTAATATCAATACAGAAATTACTAATTTTAATAGAATAACTCTTTGGCTTTTTGTTCTGTTAGTGTGATTTAAACAAGCCAACAAAGTTTGGAGTAGGTTGTTTTCCTTAAGAGGCATGAAAAGCAACTATTATCGTGTTACAATGTTAAAATATTCAGTCTTCTTTGACAGACAAATGTGTACTGTGTAGGCATTGCAAAAAAAAAAAAAAAACTTAAAAAAAAATCCCACCTGCTCTAAGGCATTTGAATTTTTACAAATGTTTATCGTGCCAAATATGTGCAAAGATATAATTTACTGTTTTAAAAAAATCATAAAAGCATATGTTATAGCACACAAAAAATTATTTTGTCATCAAGTGATTTCAATCTTTAGTGTTAATATTTATATTTAGATTAATTTTTATAAATGAAAATATTTTAATGGGTAAAATGAAGACTATATGACCTATTTGATTAAGTCTGAGTGAATATTAAGCTTGCCTTGTTGTTGTTATCTGCATACTCACCAAGAATTATTGTCGAAAGAAATTATAAGAGTAAAAGCAATTTATGAAAAGAATGCCTTTTCAATTACTTGATTCATAAAGAAAACCAAAAAGTTCTTCTCTGTTGTTTGGATTTATGTGCACTTTGGCCCGGAAGCGTGCAGAACCCACAGCCACACACAGTGCTGAGGCAGGCATTGCAAAAAAGTGACACCAACACACCCGAGACATGGGCATCTCCACAGAGGTGCCGGGGTTTGCCGAGGGCAAGGGGGCACGCTCGCTTCACACCTCCTCCTCTGCAGCGCGGGTGGGAGCAATCCTGTCAGGAACATTTGCTGGTGAGTCGTCTCCAAACCCTCGAGCCTGCTGGGTGAAATAGCATCTCGAGCACAGTTTCTCAGGCAGAATTTCTTGATTTCTCTCTGGGATTGCTACAACAGCTGAGCAAGAACCCTGCTGATAATCTTAGTCTCACACTTCCAAAGTTCCTTGCAATGAATGTGGATCAAAATATTTATCAGCATATCTTCTCCAGCATGAAAGCATTCAGTAAAATTAGTGTGTTTTAAGTAACCCTTTGGGTCAGCAGATATGTTGTATTGATGCCTTGATGGAGCTACCTAAAAACAGAGGCTAGACAAAATTAAGAGAATGAAAGCGGGTATATTTATTGAAGGGCCTTCAGGTACACTTTGGGCAGTCAGAGCCCCAGGGGCTACACCCAAAATGGACAACGAGTCACGAGTTTTTCGTACCTATAATATACGTTTGGTCCATTTGGATATTGGGCTTAATTCTCCAATGACAGCTTCAGGTAATGAAGTCATTTACCCCAAGTTTGCTCCCCCTGTAACCCACTGCTGTTTACATTTCCCGGGGCCTGAGACAGTAAGGTGTCCTTGAGTTTCAGGCCTAGAGAGGATTTGTTTTGTCTGACCACAATGGGAGGACAGTAGCTAACAGGCCATAGGGAGTTTTTAAAATTACACGTTAAAGCTTTACAGGATATGAAAAATGTAAAAGCTAAAATCCTAAGGCATCAGTATCATAAATGGTAGTAACTCCCTTACTATAATAAAAATCCATCCCTTGCTGACAGGCCATTTGCAAAAAGAAAGAAGGGTTAAAATGTCTGCAATGGTTAATTCAACCATTATTCAATTTTAGTAGTAGTTCTCACTAAGCAAAATAAGTGGCAGTCCATTCAACTTTATCCTTTGCAGAATGATTCATTGCCTGGATTTAACCATCAGTTATTACCTAAATTGTAAACTATCTTTTTTGGATATAAGCCATAGATTAAACTGTATTATTCCTGCTAATAGGTATAAATTAAGATGAAACACATTGTAAGTAACACTTCTTTTAAACGTAATATAATAAAGTTATACTAACATGAGTAAATACAGGTATTGAGCTGCATCTTCAGACTTATTGATGTGGACTAATGTAGTAGATGGTAGATGGCTTTTGATCCTCAAAGAGTGACTTTAGCTTGCTCAGACAATGTACTTGGAAATAGTGACATTGTTTTAAAGGGAATCAGCTTGTTCAGGCCTTTGCCCCTTTTGGATAATGGTGCATTATTAAATGCAGTAGGCACAAAACTACTCCAAGGCCATTTTTTATGGCCAATTAGCCATTTTTTTTTCTTCAGGGAGAAAATACTTATCTTTGGTAGGAGCTCTTCTTTGTTCATTAATATATCTCTTCAGCAGTACAGGAAGAATCATGAAGGGCCAGTGGATACTTCAGGGAGACATCCTTAGGAGTGGATGTTAACAATCTCTATAAAAGCTACACACAAGAACCAGCATTTCATGCCATTAATGCAGGTATATTAAAAATTGGTAAGAGCCTTTTTTGTTTCTTCCAACCATTGCTTTTTATTTTTACATATCAACAGCCATTGACTTTGAAATGGGACAGGAGGGTTTAAGTGTAAATGATACATTTAACACTGCAGAGTTTAAATCCCAGCCCAAAAGCTGTGTGGGTTTTGGATAAACCCAACGGTGAACCTAGCAGCGAACAGGATCAGGAGACTGATGGGAATGCACAACTCTTTACACCCTAAACATTTTTATAAGCAGTGGTGCCACTCAGTGCTGGTGTCCATGCACTGTCTTTTGCCTGCACCCTGAACATGCTTCTTTTTGCAGGTACTTGCACAAGAAGCAGAAAGAAGAGTAGTGTGGGATTGCTAGGCAAAAGCAGAACTGTAGGTCTGAGGTGCAGGGGAGGGCACAATTCAAAGAACAGAGGTTGGGTCGCCACCTTGGGGGACAGAGATCACCAGTCATTGTCCTCTGTGTCCAATAACTTTTCCTCCCACAAAGCATTCAAAATGAAATCCAGGTGTCTGCTCACAGGCCTTAGGCTGCCACGGCTGCTTCTCAGCTGCCTCTTCCCAAAGCGACCAATGGGGCGAACACCACGGCCCACGTACCAAAAAGGGTCGATCTCAGGACCTGGAATTCAAAGCAGTCAGTGAGGATGTACCACTGCACTTGGAGGCAGCGTTTCCTGAACATCTTGAGGATGTTAGACAGCTTACTTGTAGCCCAGGAGAAAAAAAAAAGAAGGGAAAGGCCACAGCCAGACACACAGCTTACTGGTGCCTTTGAGAGTTAACTTTCCATGTGTAGAGCCCAAAGGAAGAGGATTCAGATGCAAAATTAATTTTCATCCATCTGGGCTGCAACCTGCATTTCTAACATAAGCCAAAGGGCCTGTCGAAATTTGCTGCAGTAGGTACCAGGTACACTGTTTCTACAGGCTAACAAATCCACTGGATTGCAGAGGGGGTTCCTACATGAAGGTAAACACAAAAAGTTAATTCTTGTTCACTTAGGAAGTTGTTTTCATGGATGACTATTTTTTTTTGTTTCTTTTAAAGCTCTGACACACAACTTATTTTTGTGGTCTAGTGCAGTTTTGGAGCAGTTGTGGAGAGGAGTATAGTTGTATTAAAAGACTTTAATATAAAAAAGATTGTTTTAAAATATTAAAGACTGTAAATTAAAAGATATAGCAGCAGGGAAATTCTAAAACACGCTGGAGATGATGCCACCCTAAGGAAATGCCAAATCATTCCAGAGCCAGACAACTGTCAGGAATAGGAATAAATTACAGTTTAAGTGCATTATATATCATCCCAGTCATGAAAGTCTCAGTCAAGGCAGCAGGATTTTCCCCTGTGCATTTTGATGCTTGAACAGAGAAAAAAATTCACTTTGCCTTTAAATTTCTCTGTAAATAAATCTTTTAAGTCTTTCAGCACAGTGTTTAACAGCCTTCCTACTCAATAAAACCCAAGAAACTTCCTTGGTTTTCACCTGTGTACCTAAAACCTGAGGTTTCCAACATCTCTAGTCTTCTTTAATGGGGAGAGGTGTGGCACTGAGCCTTACACACCTTACTCTCCACAACCCCTCTCTCCCATTCCACCTACAATTATCAGCCTATGCTCCTTGGGGGAAGATGAGATTTCTTGATAAGATTTTCTCAAAAATCTTTTGGGTTGTCTGCTAGTTTTAACTTGGGATACATGGTATCATCCCTCACCTGGATACCCTCAGTTCTTCACAGCATCTCTGGAGATAGACACTTCAGCCACTGGCATTTGGACTTTCACACAACTCACAGTCCCAGACAGGATTAAAAATGTCTGTAAAGTGAACTTAAGCTTCTGGCCCTTGCTTTCTTTTTATTCTGTGGAAGTAGTTCTGTAGGTCTACAGAACACAGCTGAAAATTTGATGCTGAAATATTTGATGTATATCACTTTACGTTTTCTTGTCTATCCTTTGCACATTAGTGTCTTCTCTGATATTTATCAAAAATAACACTATTTGCCTTGGCTAATTAAGGGCTGTGAGAAGGACGTGAGGTTCTGTACATGCACTGACAAGTGCAAATGGAAGCACAGGGCCTCACACCAAGGTTTCACCATAGAAACACCTGCATGATTTGCTGTTGAACTCTGCCTGACAGCTCAGCCCTGATCCCTCAGTGCAGCAGTGACTGTGGGGTCCCCATGTCAGGTGAGACTCGTACTTACTTCTGTTGTCTATCTGATGTTTAAATGGCCTGCTCTGTGCTGAAGCAAAGCTGAGCGACATCAAAAGCATCAGGACGTAGACAGTGACCAGCTTTAAGTGGTTTGGTGACCACTGGGCACGTGGTGTCCAGGAGATTGGATGCCACATGACAGAGCAGTGGTGGGAAGGCTGTAAGGAGAAGAGCGAACATGGGGAACATCTGTGAGTTAAAACCCCCAAGGTGAAGGAACTCGTCAACTGCAACCGTACGTTCCTGCCCATCAGATCCATTTCATGGCTCTAAGTTCTGTGGAACACTGATGCTGGGGATGTCCTGGGCATTTCTGTTTGAAGGCAAAGGCTATGAAGTGGGCTGTCTACTGAGATAAAAACTGGAGACTTTTTCTCTCCAGCAGTGAAAGCCTTCACAGGACACTCGAGTCCTGGCCCTGAGCTCATTGCTGATTCTGTATGGCTCTCTGTATGACCACAGGCATTGGCCACCAAAGTGTTTTACCACAGCATCCTTTCCTTGCTTGTAAAACATGTCTAACATTTGTGTTTTACACACTCTTTTTACTTTTATTGTGTTTTCACATTCTTTTTACAACTGAATGCATTTCAGTATGAATGTCAATGATCCTCCTGTGCCATCGCACCCTTATTTTGCCAGCGTGCAAAATTCTCATTTCCAGTTACAGTTTCCGCTGGTAGATGTCCCAGTCCTGTAAAGGCACCCAGATGCAACAGAATGAGAAATCCCTCCCAATTCCCACAGGATAGGCTGGGCAGAACAGAAGGTGCTGGGCTGGGAAAATTGCATCCAGGAAGGGGAGGGAGTCAGGCTCTGGTTACCACTGTCTCTGGCATTTTGTACAAGCTTCCTCACAGCAGCTCTCCCAGCTGTCATGCCAGGATAGTCTGTCTTGTGACATGCAAGGTCTGTCTCTACATTTGACATCCTGGAGCCTCTGCCTATAGAGCAGGAGCCTATTTGATAAAGCATCATGTAAGTGATGTAGATAAACAGGCACAGAGGCTGTAGGAAATCCTCTCAGCTGTGCCTACACAGAGGCTTCTCTTTGCGTATAGGTGGAATTTTTCCCCAGTTGCTGCCAAAATCTTAGCCTGCCTTCAGTACAGTGAGAGCAGGAATGAAAATCTTTGATGCAAGATGCTCCCAAACACACCAAACAGGCAACACAGCAAAAACACATGAAGAAGTTGGTTGTGTCTTTCACTAAAATGCAGTCAAAAGCTCCTTCACCCCTAGTATTCAGTGAAAGTTTCTCAAGGGCTTTTTCCCTCACTGACAGTTGCTTACTGGGCAGCTTAGAGGAAAGTGATTTTAACTCATGATTTCAGAACTACAAATGAACATTTTCTAACTTGAATATCTCATGACAATCTCATGACAATCAGGACTAAATTATCTTAGCATGAAGAACCACATGGGGTGAATCCTGCCTTCAGTTTCAGCTGGGGTACCTCTCCCCTTGCTCAATTTTTAGCAAAACCTTAGGTTCAGTGAGACAAAAAGAAGGTGTTTTGAGGCAACTCTGTGATGTGTTTACAGGGCTGCTGACAGGTTTTCCAGGTTACTTGCTCAATGGCTTCGTGTCTTGGGTTTTTTTGGGAAACAAGTTACAGAAAGGAAGAGCTTGCCTTGAGTGCATTATTGATGAAAGACAAAAATACAGGGAAAAGCTTTTAGCACACACTTTTTCCTAAGCACTGCTGTGTCTCAGTCCCCACCAGCTGGTCCTGTGCCTGAATCAGCCACTGCAGCCACTTTCTACAGCACTGGTATGTATTGAACTTTTTGTTCATACCCTTGTCCTGGGTAGGGTTTCTGTGAAGAACATCGATCCCACTGCTCCTCAGTAAGTAACATGTCACTCCAAAATAATCAAGGGGCACTAATCAATAAACAATCACTAAACAATCAAGCATCTCTAATCCTCACTAATTTTTCCTACACCTAGTTGTCTCACCACTGTTTATATGGGAAGAAACAGAGATTCAGGTACTGCCACAAACTTTACCCTGAGTACTCTAACACCCAGCTCCACCCTTGTCACTAAGTAAAAAGCCTGGTTGCGCATGCACAGTCCTTTCAAGAATCATGTGGCTGAGATGGTCTGTGATCTCCTCAGGTCCAGACCTGCAGCTTTCTTCCAAAAGGAAAATAGAAAAAAACCAAGACCTCACACAGTCAAGTTCTGTGCCTCCATTTTCAACTACTAAATAATCATTAAAAATTTAAAAACTGACAAGTTGCAACAAAACTTGACACAATTAAAAGTTTCAGGAATAATTTTGCCCCTGGAGCTCAGCAAAATTCAGTGCCACTGTCATTTGATCAACTTGCCACTTCTGCTTCGTGCCCATGCAGAGTCTTTTAAATTTTGGCTGAGCAACATCTGTGACAGCAGTCTGGCAACTTTAATTTACATGAGAGGGGAAAGTTAAAGCCACAAATGAAGTTACAGCATCACAGCTTGCCATGGATCTGCCTCACGAGGAGTTGAAGACCAGCCTGGCTCTCCCTCTGCGCACGCAGGGGCCCTTGTCAGACCAAACCAAAGCTCCACTGTGGATCCATCAGATGTACCCCTACCACGGTTGTCCTCAGAAGACAAGGTGCTATTAACTCTTTACACCCTAAACCAGCATCTTCGTTGAGATCAGCGGCCGTGTACACCCCCTGCGATGCAAACGTGAAAAGCTTCCCTGTTCGGAAGCAGCGCTGGAAGCACCTCCGAGGGATAAGACCCCAGGCGAGCACAGGCCCGGGACCAGGCTCGTTTCAGCGCCGAGCGGCAGGAGAGGCGCAGGGCTGCGCTGCGGAGTCCTGCCTGTGCTCTCCCTGCAGGGCACAGCACTGCCCGCGGGGTCAGCCACCTTGCCTCGCCACGGTCTGCTTCGCTAACAAAAACTGGGCAAAAGTTACTCAGTACAAGGCACAGCTCTGTATGTTAACGTTTTGGGTTAAAGCCCAAAAAGAAAAAAGGAAATTCGGCAAGAAAGAGCCTGGACAAGCGCTGAAGCAGATAGGGGAAGGCACTCACCTGTGTGCACCAAAGCTGCTTCTCAGGTAGTCGCTGCTCCAAGCAGAAGCCGGGCAGCTGATGGGGGCAGGTGCCTTTTATACTGGAGGGAAGTGGACTTGAAGCAGGGAGGGGGAGTCAAGAGGTGGGCCAGCAGGACGTCAGCAGCACTATGAGCAGGATTTAAATTTACAAAAGGAGGGGTAGGAGAACGGAGGCTCTATTAGAAAGCCATTGATCAGGGCAGGGGGCAGGGAGCAGGAGTTGAGGGCGGCGCCAGGGGGCTTCGGGGGGGGGNGGGGGCATGGCAGGAGACATGACTGAGGTCCTCAGGCCCACCAGGAAGAGAGCAGAGGGAAGGGGGCTGCTGCCATGTCCCTGTGGGTGGGGGGCACAGAGAGACGGGAGCAGCTACACTCTCTGCAAAAGAGAGCCAAGCTCTCTGTGCTGCCCAGCTGAGATGCTCTGCCTGAAGAGCATATCTGCTGAGGGAAACACTCATGGCTGAGGATGAGTTGTGGGGAGAAAGGGGAGATGAACAGTGGGGAGCTATCAGAGCCAGCAAGCTGGAACAGTCAGTCCACACTCTCCTTCCCCAGCCCTTGCTTCTCTTGCTGTTGTCTCATCTTTGTGTTTTGCTTAGGATCTTACTTGATGGTAGCTCTTGTTTCATTCTGCCCCAGCCCGCAGCTGGAATCAACCCACCCATGCGTAAGTTTTAAGTCACACTGCAACACAGCACACAAGCAGCTGATGAAATCCGTAGTGATTCAGTGCTTAAGCAGGCTATTACCAGTTATGTGGCAGAGAAAATTTCATCTCCATGAGGCCAGTATCTCAAGCAATACTATATTTTTACAATAGGTGTCTCTTCTGAGTGGTTATTTTTAACTCTGTGTCTTGACTAATGTGTCACTGTGGCCTTGCTGTTAGGGATCTTGCTGCTGTAGGAGACCTTGTTTACTCTGGAGGTTTGCAGGGCAGAGCAGCTGAACTGGCAGATGCTTCGCTCCTTGGGCACCATCCTGCAGAGATGTGAAGCATTACTGGGATGACTGGGAGCTGCAGGCTTTCTCTTCACAGACCCATGTTCCTGCTCCGCTCCTGGAGAGGTACCCGAAGGAACAATTTCAAGGCTGTGCTTTGAAAGGGGGTTCTGAGGCCTGATCCCATCCATAAACCGAGACTGCATAGGAAATGCTGCAATCCCATTAGGATGAAGAGAGAGTTCAATAGCAAATACATTTAGTCTTTCTATAAAGACGTTTCCAGTTGGGAAAACCTCAAAGCTCAAATAATGCTATTTCACTGTAGGCACCTCTCAAAAGAAATGAAATTATTTTATTTCCTAGGGGCAGTTTGTGGGGTATTTCTATGAGGAAATACAGTGAAATGTTGCCCGGCCAACACTACTCACCACCGAAGTATCAAGTACCACTGGGAGAGTATGGTCACTAATTGCAGGGATTTTTCATGTCTGTGTAATAATTTGTTTTATGGGTACATGTATGAACAAAAATGGTAAAGAAGCCTGAGAAATACTCTTCTGTTCTCCAGTTTCCACCCAACAACAGCTAAAAGAAATGTCCTCCTCATCCAAGTTTTCAAGAGTTTACTCAGACTACTCAGGATCACAACTGCAAAATATGAAGAGCACTTCAAGTCCACGGTAGCACAAAAGGTCTTTCTACAGCTATCACAATCAATAATAGATATACATGCTTTTCTCAGAAACCTCCTTTTAGCGTGTTCCCTTTGAACCTGGCAAACACTCCCTACCTAAAAATCAATCTGCATCCAAGAACCAGGCAGTGGCTGTGCTTCTGCCGTGCTAATTTTGTGTGCGTGTGTGGGTATCTTCTTAGATAAGAGGGTAGCTTCTTAGTAAGTAAAACCCTTCATGGCTTCTCATTGTAGATCTTTTCCCTTACTGCTTTTCACATTTATTTTGACCAGAAAATGTGAGTATCCTTTCATGACCTCTAGTGGGCAATCGCTGGAGTAAAGGTTTCTTTTCTCTAGGATATGCAGGACCCTTTCTTGTTTTGCTGTTTTGCTGGTGATCTTATCATCTTAAAATAGAAGCAAAAGGTTTTTTCATCTCGTTTGCTTTTTCTAGTCTTGCTGGCACTGCAGTGTGAGCCTTTCATTAGCACAGATCATTTTCACTGATTGTCACCTATATGGAAGTTACCACATAAAACAAAATTATGCAATGTCTTCATGTTAAGAATGCTTGCTTATTGATAAAGGCTGCTTGCAAATAATATGCCATACAAAATAAAATAAAAAGAAACCCCAACCATACACATAAAAAATCATTATTAGGAGAGCCAGCATTTAAAATGCTCTAATATGATCATTTACCTTCATTCTGGCCCAAAGTTGATCTACTGCAGTATCTTGGTTTTGACAGTGGACAACAAAGAACATTTATGGAAAAGTGTAAAAACAGGGCAGCATATATTCACATTCCCCACTATACTCTTCTCACAGACCCTTGAGCCCTGTGGTCCAGAGACTTCCCAAACCAAATGTTTCTTTGTGATAGGGAGCCCTTGATGGGTTTCATCTCTTTCACTTCTGCTTCCTGAATGCACGTAAATTCTCAGCATCTACAAAACTGTGTGTCAAGGACTTTGCAGCTCTTTCTCTGCTACAAGATGGATCACGGCTGTGCATCTGTTCTGGACACACTACTTGCCAGTTTCAAGAGCTTTCATTTTCACTTTCATTCAAGTATTTTCATTTTCGCTTTCAATCATTCTGACTTCATGAAAGGCTCCTGTAAAATGTTCTCAGCAACAAAGAGTAATATATTATGTGACAGTCTGTTTAAATGACCCTTATCAGGCATTTCTCTTACCAAAGTAAAGTTTACTCCATCTTCATTCACTGGATGTCATCATTTCTATCCACCAGACCACAACTGAACCACCACAATTCTATGTATAGTACTCAGAAGCTTTCTCAGAAATCATCCTGGCTTCACAGGGTCTTTTCAGGCAGCTGTGAGTTTATTTTATTTTGTTACCCCATTCATAGCAGGTCTTATGCTTTGGCTGACAAAAGCAAGTCAGCTCATTCAGCACAGAAAGGTGAAAGCCATTTAGACTTGGGAGGAACTGTGGAAGAGCTGTCAGGGGAACAAGGACTGAAAGATTGGACAAGAAAGATGATTTAGAGGACAGCTTGGTCTGTAGTGAAGGTGCAGAGGTTTGTGTGTTAAAACTTCCATTCTGTTTCTGAGGGAGAGGCTGAGCACATACTGTCTACTTTGTAGAAGATCCTTGAGAAGAACTCAAGTCCTGCCTCACACACAACTGCACATAAAATTCCTGCGTAAGTTATGAGCAGGAACAGGGCTGAGCCAGCTGCTAGCTGGAGTGTCTCAGTGTCTCAGTGGGAAGGCTGACCAGGGATGCATCAGCGATGCAACTAAATCAAAAGGCAGTAGATACACGGATGTGAAGAGCTGTGAGGAGGAAAGCAACTTCCCAAAGTAAGGAGAAGTCAGGCTTCTGGGCAGGAAATGCTGAGGGGAATGAATGGAGATAATAGGAAGTTATTGCCTGGAGGCTGGAGTGACCCAAGAGAATGAGGTCCAGGGAGGCTGATGCAGAGAAATATTCTTTGACAAGACAGCACCAGAGGCCAACAGTGAACTACAGTTTTGATGGCAAATTCTACAATTTAATTTTCTCAAAGAACTAATCCAAATCTTCTTTTTTCTGTTCTTCTTTTGCTGGTCAGAGCCTTCCACAAACAGAAGGTGAAAAACCACAATAGCAAAGACGTTTGATGCAGTTGGATCGAGAAAGAAAAACTCTCTCTCCTCCCCCCAGCCCACCACTCTCATTGTTTCACGCACCAGTCTGGGAATAGTTTGCAAATGCCTTGAACTACTGCCTGATCTCTGAATCTGCCCAGCCTTCTGTAGTGGGGTAGAGGTCCAATTACACAAAAAAAGTTTGGAGGACTCATGAGAAGTTGTATTCAAACCTATTTAGAAAACCATGTCAGTTCACTCAACTAGATGAAACTTCTAGTAACATTTATCTTTACAAAGAAACTGTTCTGTACTAACATACAGGTTCAGAGAACAGCCAGGACTGGCTTTAGTTTGGAGCTACTTTGTTTCGATTTGAGAAAGACGACTATCTAGTGGTTAATATCGAAATTATCATCTTGTTTGCAATCATTATTGAGTAAAGAATGAAACCCCCACAAACCAAAGCATGTGTATCTTGAAATTTGACCATGTACACAAGCTCAGCCAAACTACGCATAACCCTGTTTCTCTTGAGTTAGGCTGGATATCCAGGTGTTTATCATCAGCACAGTTTCCAGTTTTCCCAGTCTCCCAGTCAGCACATGCTTATTGGGACAACTTGTTAGCAGCCAGGCAGCTCAAGCATAGGCTACAGCTCAGGACTTCAGCCACTCTCCACAAGCCCTTCCTTAGCACACTGTGGAGGCTTTGCACCAGCTTGGATGGAAAAATACGAGTCAGCCTTGGCATGGTTACAGCCACTTTCAAAACTATTCTGCTGATGGGAGAGGGAGGATTTCTTCTGACACTTTTGCTATTCTTCTTCCCTGATAGAAAGCTACCGGGCAGCCTTCTGCACTGAGGTTTGGAATGTGCGGATTCCAAGTGGAGCCGGATATTGTAGGTAGACTCATGTAGTGAGAGCAGGGAAGATTACAGCTCAAGAAAAAGAATCAAGGTTGGAAATATTTTTGCTTGCCTCTCAGGGATCCAGCACTAGGATGTTATTTTCAAAATAAGTTAAGCAAAAGTTAGGCCAGCAAATGCCAGCTCCTGGCACTGGAGTGGAGCAGAATTTGTGTATAGAGTAGCTGCACTGCTGGAATGCAGGATGGAAATTAGTGCTGCTACATGCCATTTGCACGTTTCATGCACAATTGCTTTGTCAGGCAACTTAAACTGCTCTTTGAACATCATGTGCTTCAAGCAGTAATTTGTTCTTCCAGAGAACTGCTGTTTTGGAAAAATGGGCTGGGAATGGCACAGGAAACCCTTGTTTCCAGGCTGTTGTAGAGGACAGGTCAGCATGTAAGCCTGACATTTTCTGTTGACAGGCTGCAGGGCCAGGTATGGAGATCTGCCCTCAGGAGCCCTAATTAAATTAAATTTTGGCTTTGCAAAAGCTCCTAAGGCATAAAACTCAAAATATTTATGTACTGCACCTGAAAATAATAGTAGTATATATTAGAATTGTGTCTGTAGGAAGTGAAAAACAATATTGTTCATTCTGGTTATTACAGAGGAGCAGGTGCAGACAAGGGTGGCCTTTTACATCACACAACCAAAGACGGATGTCATGCAGAGTCCTAAACTACAGCACAGGTTTAGCCCTCCTGCATGGGTGACTTTTTTTCTTGATGCGAGACTTTCTTGCGCCATTCCCAGCCCATTTTTCCAACACAGCAATTCCCTGGACGAACAAAGTTTCTCCCACTGGTCTGGGTTACACATTGCTCTTCAAGGGCATCTGAAGTGCTTCTGAGAATACCCAGTGAAGGTGAGGTTCTGCACTAGACTGACATTTTTTACAAAAGTGTACTTATAATCTGTATGCCTGCGAGCCCCTGGTTTTAATCCCTGCAGTTTATCCAGTCATAAATAACCTCTAATGATTCACATACAGCTTGACAGATGAAGTGAAATACAGTAAAAGGCAAGCAAGGGGATCTCTAATTGCTATTCATAACCAGGTCTTGCAACTATTACATTTAAATAGCTTGAAGCAGTGATCAAGTTAATTAGAGATTATGTTCTTTTCTGGCACTATAGTTGGCAGGTTATACATTAGTCATGGAAAGACAAGAGTCTCATTCCCAAAATATTGCTTAAACTCTGATGTCTAATATTAGTGAATGAGATTAACTCCAGCCTCAGCTCTAGGACAATCTGAAATTGAACAGGTTATGAAATCTGAAATTTAACAGTTTTCAAAATCTGAAATTTAACAGTTAAGCAACAACACCTCTCACCTTCACTTAGGTTTTAAACCTATTTTAATTGCTTCTACCTCTTTTAGTTGCTGCTGGGTCACATCTGCTTTGCCCACCTTCCTTCAGTCTGGTGTGACTGGAAGTCCCTCATGACCAGGACTTTCACAGGTCTATTGCCACAGGTGACTGCTCAAGAGCAATGGGAAGGACTCAGTCAGGTCAAAGGACCTCAGGACAACTGTCCTGTTGAGGGGCAACAGCAGGAGAAGCACATCACCAGCAGGATGCCACCTGCCTCTGTGCACAGACACCAAAGTTTGGTGCAATGTGCTGGCACAGACAGGATTTGTGTCAGACCTTAGTGACAGATGTGACATCGAGACCTTCAGCTCCCTCTGAGGAGGAGAGCAAAGGGAGAGCTCTTTGCATTGACACAGCCCCACAGAGGCCCTGCCAATTCACACGGACGTTGTGGAAGCCTGCCAAGAGAACAATGAGGGTGCTGGCCACCACCTTTATTTTAATTGCTGCGCAGTGCATGCCAAGCTGTGCAGTTGGGGGTTGTTTCCATTCCCTCGGCAGTTGCCAGAACTATTCATTGTTTTTCATTTTAAGGATAACAAAGTCACATCTTCTTGGCTTATAAAGGAGCTTTGTTGCTTCCCAGACACCCAAACTCATTTGTCTGTAAACTGTAAGATGAATTCCACAGATGCCCAGTGAGCCCAAAAGACTGGATTAACCCTGCAGTAAGATGTGTAAAACTATTTTAAATGCATGAAGATTCAGAGTGAGCACAAGAACTGACTCAACGACCAGAATACTCAGCTAAACCTGCAGACTCACACTTGCGGTTTGTGTCTGAAGATGCACTGTTCCTTTCATCCACTGCCAGGCCTGTCCCTAGCCTTGTCCTCTTTGGTCGTCTCAGCACAACTATTGCAGAATTATGCAAGTGGAGTGGGTCTGAGGCTTTAACCTTTGAGTTTATTTTTTAACTCAAATTCGTTTGCTGATCTGGCTCATCCCGGTGCCCCACTGACACCAGTACTGGTGTAGCCAAGGTAACAAAAAACAGTGGCTGGGAGAAAAAAAGGGTGATGGACCTGCTTTGCCACTGGCAAGAAGTTTCATGGGATGATGATGGGAGAGCAAAAGGTACAACAAAACCTTGCAGGGAGACACAGGATTAGCAAAAATGTATCAGAGCCGAAACTTCTTCACGTTAATAGTAATATAAGTTTTCTGACAGAGGTGCTATTGATATCCTGGGGTCATGTCCCTGAGGATGGGTGTCCTGAGCTTCCTCAGCCTTCCCAGAAGGTTTCAGTGTTTAGCTCTGCATCCTTAATCCACAGGCATTATCCAAATTGTGGCCTCAAGCTCTTGCCCCATTCTCCCATTACTGCCCCTACAGCACCGTGTGCAGCTGCTTGGGAATGAGTTAAACAATCCTCCTCTACAGCCCATAGTGCAGTGAAAGGTTTAATCAATGATGGTAGCAAAGGGTAAGGAGAGGTTTTGTACCATGGTAAATGGCCTTGCTATCCCCATGGGAAAAAGAAAAGCTTCCTTGCAAAGTGCCAGGACTGGAAACTTTCTTAGACCATTGCGCACTGGCATTCATAAAACTACTGCAGTGCTGATCCAGACCTTGGATTGCAGAAAAGAAATATCCCTCTGATATTAGAGGATGAAAGTTTAGCGTAAAAGCCAAAAAGAGAAAAAAATAAAAGGGAAATACAGGTTCTGCCACTTCTGCCAGTGGAATTAGCTTATTGTACATCTGCAAAGCTATTAATCACCTCATGAGGACTGGCAAGCTTTCTAACACCTGCACATCTTTTTAAAGGCAAACTTCTCTCATTGCAGCCCCTACACTGCTGATATCCTCCCAAAACAGGGACGGTCAGTGAGCGGCTGTCACACAGGAGTCCCATGGGGCCACATGCCAGCCATCCGTGGTGGCCCCTAGGGACTGGGGAACAGCAGCTGCACCCACCTAAGAGGGTGCAAAGTTCACAGAATCACAGGATAGTTAGGGTGGGACTGGACTCTCGAGATGATCTGGTCCAACCCTCCTACTTTGGCAGGGTCACCTTGAGCAGATGACACAGGAACACATTTGGAATGTCTCCAGAGATGGAGACTCCATGACCACCCTGGGCAGCCTGTTCAGTGCCCTGCCTCCCTCAATGTAAAGAAGTTCTTCCTCATGCTGAGGTGGAACTTCTTATGTCTCCAAGTCATGCCCAAAGTGGAGGCACAGGTGGTTTGTGGGGTGCTGACTGCCTCCCTCACCACACTCAGGTTTTAATACAGCATTTTGTCCAGTAAGGGGGGCCTGAGGGAGGGGGGTTTCCAACATATTTTAATGGGGAATGGGGAAGTGGTCTCCCAGTTTCAGATCAGCTTGAAAAGCACCCAAGCCAAAGGGATGTGAGTATGGAAGGGCCTCCATGCGGGTCACCCTTGCTGGGGCATAGGGGTCCCTGAGGGCCAGAACCATGGAGAACAAGGGGCTCCAGCACCACACCAGCACTGTTGTTGGGGATCCACTGAGGAGAACATTGTTGTGAGAAAGGACACTGGGGTGCTGCAGTGGGTCCAGAGAAGGGCAATGATGATGGTGAAGGGTCTTGAGCACAAGTCCTACGAGGAGCAACTGAGGGAGCTGGGGGTGTTTAGCCTGGAAAAAGAAGGCTCAGGAGTGGCCTTATTGCTCCCTACAACTCCCTGAAAGGAGGGTATAGCCAGCTGGGGGTCAGTCTCTTCTCCTAGGCAACCAGCAACAGGACAAGAGGATGTAGCCTCAGCCTGAACCAGGGGATGTTTAGGTGGAACATCAGGAGGAATTTCTTCACAGAAAGGGTGATGACACATTGGAATGGGCTACCCAAAGAGATGGTGGAGTCACCGTCTGGACGTGGCACTCAGTGACATGGCCTGGTTGACGTGTTGATGTTCGGTCACGAGTTGGACTCGATGACCTCAGAGGTCTTTTCCAAACTGATTGTGCGATTCTGTGCTCCGGGCTCCTGAGGGGCCGTCACGTGCGGGACGCCATTTTGTGCGGAGCGCGGCGGGCGGTGCCTGCTGGCGGTTCCGTGGGGCGGTGCGGGCGAGGGGCGGGGACTCCCTTCCTCCCTCCACGTTTTATTTCCCTTTGCGCTCCCTCCTCCTCTTACTCCTTCCTCTCGCTTTCCCCCTCCGTCTCGGGTTCGCTCCCCGCGTCCCTCTGCTTTTGTTACCCCTCCCCTCGCTCCCTCCCGCTCCCCGCCCCCGCGTGGCACTGCGGAGCCAGAGACGTGACCCGAGCGGACTCGCTTCCCCGCAGCTCCAGCCTCTCGCCGCAGAGTCGCATGTCCTCGATCCAGAACCTCCAATCCTTCGGTAAGAGCCGCCGGCACGCAGCCACTCCCTCGGCAAACCCACCCATCGCCCCCGGCCCCCTCGCCCTGCCCCCGGCCCAGTCGTCCTGCCCCGCGTTGCTGAGGGCCGCGGGCCCCCCGCCCCCGCGGTGACATTGAGCCGGGGTCGCCGTCGCCGCGGTGCTCTGTGAGGCAGCGCCGGTGGCTCGTCCTTGTCCTCCCGCACCGCCGGCCTCGGGACGTGCTCGGTGTGTGCGGTGGAGAGACCTCGGGCGGGAGGCTCAGCCCCTCGCTGCTCCCGTAGGAGGTGCTGCCATGTTCTCAGCTCTGACACCCCGTATCAAGGGCTCGTATCCTTTGCTCAGGAAATTATTTCATCAGTTACAGTTCGTTTGCTGCCTCATCTTATCCTCAGCAGTGTCCGAAACGCTATACAAGCGCTGCAAAGGTTATTGTTTCTATACAGTGAGCTACGCAGATGGCAGATCATTTCTCTCCTATCAGCAGTGAAGTTTAACCCTGCCGGCCCAGCGTTCTCCTCCTCCCTTATCTATAAGCCGCAAAAGTGAGCAAGTTAGCACTTTATACAATAATGGCAGGCTTTTGGTCGCAGTTTTGACTCTAATCTTCTGCACGTATAAGCCGTGTGAGAAGGTTACGTTCAGTCATGACTGGGGAGCTCACCCTGTGCTTAAGGAAGGTGCCGCCCAGAGGATTCGTTTGAAGGGATCCAGTGTTGACACCTACAGTGCTGGCTTATCTCCAGCCTAGAGCCCTAAACTCTGCCAGATTATCTTGGCTTATTTCCAGCCTGGAGTCCTAAACTCTGCCAAATGATCCTCATGTCCAACTCCTCTTTTTCTTTCACTTTTTCTTTGACTAAAATTTCCTATTAGCGTTTGTGCCACAAGTTGTGGGAGACAGTAAAATTCAGCATGGTTTAACAAATGCCGTAGTAGAAATTAAGCTAGTCAGGATTCCCAGTGCTGTCCTTCTTTCCTGTTGTGCTTGAATCCTCATTATGCTTTCAGTGCCTTTAATGCTCGTGTCATTCTTGTTTCTACAAGGATCTGTCAGTCTGCAGCTGAACTACTTTTTTTTTTTTGTGTTTCTGCTGAAGTTCTACTCATTTGGGGCATTTCTTTCAAGTGGATGGCAAAACTTGATCAGCGTTTTTGGATCTGAGTTTTGAATGGAAGTTTGGGAAATTGTAGATGGCATGGCTATTGAACCTACATGGACTCTTAAATATTGTTATGATTAGTACAGAAGAGTTATTTGTGATTGTTCTTAAAAAGTAATAAAGTACCTCATGCTTCAAGGTTTATTTGGAGCTACTGATTAGAAGACTTGTAGAGCTGTAAAATTTCTTGATTGAGTGTTAAATATGTTTTTGTGGAGTACCAAGAATAAGAACTGTTAACCCAGAACCCCCATTCTTTCTAAATGCCTTTCTGTTTTATCTGTCCTAGATAAATGCTAAGCTTGGAAGAATTTGAGTAACTGACCTTTCTTTAGTCTAAGCCTAAAATAGTTTTGTTACATTTCTTGACTAAAGCTACTGACTGGAGGAGTTCTGGTTTATGGGCAGCCTCTGACATCTGTTAGAGTGTATCTCTGTTTTATTTCAATAGTAGCCAACAGTGACATCCATGCCTTACCATGCTGGTGGTGTAAGACTTGTGTTCTGGCCCTGTAAGGGAGCGTGTGTTCTAGAGCTTTTCTATTTCTCTGTTCTTATCAGTTGATCTGATAAGAGATACAGTTGCTTTATTTCACTTTAAATGTATGCAGCTGTCTAAAATTTAGGGGCATTTGATGTTCTCTCCTAACCATGTTTTCAGGTTCAGGGTTTACGGTTTGCAAGAAACAATGAAGTAAACTGATAATATAGCAGAAAATCATTCACACCTGGGAAAGCCTGGAAGAAACTCGGTGCCTGGTAGTTGAGAGGGCTGTCCTGAGTACGTAGTGTAATGAAACTTAATACAGCTGTAGAAAAAAGCACTTTGTTTTTAACAGTGTTTTAAAACAGGAATTAAACATCAAGATTATACCCTGAATATAATAATAATTTTTTGTGAAGTGAGAATCTTCCTTCTTAGTTTTGAACTTGGGTGTTTTCCTTTGTGGGAATTACATGAGTCTTTTTCCTCCTGCAGACCCCTTTGCTGATGCAACAAAGGGCGACGACTTACTCCCGGCGGGGACTGAGGATTACATTCATATAAGGATCCAGCAACGAAACGGAAGAAAGACACTAACAACTGTTCAGGGCATTGCAGATGATTATGACAAGAAGAAACTTGTGAAAGCTTTCAAAAAGGTAAAGTTGCTGATTTGATAATAACTATATATATAGGAGTAAGATAGCTTTTAATACTGAGTAACAAAATATTGATGTAATTTAATTCTTTCCAATGGGCATCACTTTCATATTTGAGTCCTTTCACTTTCTCAAAATGCCTGTCAGTGTCTAGTAACACTGATTTTTGCTAAAAAGTTAAACATTTCTATCTTAGAAAGAAGTAAATAAAATATAATCTGAATGTTATCTTAAAATTTCACAGATGCATGGCTTTGTTGATGTGAAGAATAAAATCTGTTTCAAGTAGAGCTGATTTTTATTCCTGCCCCTGTTACAGCTGGGTTGTTGCTCAAAATAGAGGCCTTTAGTTTTGCCAGGATAAAAATACTTATTTTAAAATAGTGTGGAGTTGAAAGGCTGTATCTTATGACTTAGTTTTTCATTCTTGTGATGACTATTGACCATTTCCTTTTGCACAGTAGCTAATCCTGTCATTGCTTGAATTTACCATCAGCAGTTTAGTTTGCTTATGTATGTATCAGCAGATATGTTCATTTTGCTCTCAGAACCAGTAAAATAGATTTAACCTTTGCCTGGCTTGGCATGAAAATAGTAGGCAGCTTCTGAGACAAAGTTCTTCTGAAAAGACTGACTAAGCAAAATCATGATGTACATCACATGTCATATAATACAAATGTTTCTCTCTTAGAAATTTGCTTGTAATGGCACTGTGATTGAGCATCCTGAATACGGTGAAGTTATCCAGCTGCAAGGTGACCAGAGGAAGAACATTTGCCAATTCCTCTTGGAGGTGAGGGACTGCAGATAAATATCTAAACCTCTCTGGAAGCAGTAGGGTGACAGGTGGTACTGATGCTAATTAACCAGCTAAAGATGGCCACTATAGTTCCTTTGTATTTTCAGCCAGAAAGTAAAATGACACTTGCAGAATGAGAGCAAGCCTTTGGTGAGAATCAAAGCACTCTAGAATGCCTTTGCGCTGTTACAACACACCACTTGTTCTCTGGCAGTGCAACTTGAGCTCTGTGCTTGTAAAATCAAGTGTCTGATGCAAACCAAAACAGTGAGACGGAAAACACTGTAGAAGAAAGAGACTTACTCTGATGCAAATCATGATGCAGAGTTGTTACACTGTCAAAGAATAAATCCTAGGACTACAGAAAAAATCAGATGTCTGATAAGATTTTCTTTTTGTTTAGTCAGTTGTTCTGCTTGGCTCAGAAACATTCTGTAAACCAGAAAGATGTTTCATTGAGTATATTGCAGTTTCGTTAATCAAAGCGTAAGGTTGTGGTAACTTGATATCACTGTAATAGCCTAATTATGTAAGCTTTACTAAAATACGTTGTTTTTCTCCTTTAGATTGGCATTGTCAAGGAAGAACAACTGAAAGTTCATGGTTTCTAACATATCTGTACTCTTCTGAAGAACCCTGCAGTATTGGTCTTACCTATCCTGGCTCTTCTGTGAAAATGAATCTTTGCAGTGAATGGACTTCCCTCTTACCTGAATATTTCCAATTCGATTCAGATTTGCATGACTGCATGAAACAGGTGGTGTGTAGACTAGAAACACATAAGAAAACTGCAGTAAGATGGTAATGAAGACACTTGTGAACTTTAACACATTTCCAATGGAAATGTATTAGTGATGATTGTTCAGTTTAGTATTCTTCACCCGAGTTAAATGTGTGAGTTTTATTCAAATAGTGTGTGTTGTTACTTAAAAATAAAAGTTTATTCATATAATTTCTGGGATATTTGAAATGCTTTAACCTAAGTTTTAAACTAGCACTGCAGCCTTGCTGAAGAGTGGCTGAACTGCTTTGTGGCAAGTGTAGCTCACTGCTGATTGAAGAAATTGGAAAATCTACATGATTAAGTACTAACTGATTAATCAGTAGATTAGCTTGATGTGATCTTACCCTGTAGCAGTAAGACTAGAGCTTTAAAGCCTGTAGTATAGGTGTACCTTAGTAGCAGCATAATAAGACATCAGTTGTTTGCTGTGTAAGTAATTGGATCTTCTCTAAAATTTATTGCAGTGACTATGAGGTTTTAGTGTGAAGCAAAGTTGGGGTAAAGCAAGCTGAGCTCCTCAAGGCAAAACATTTGGGCAAAAGTCCCAAAACATTTGAAGGAAGTGGATGGGTTGTTGGATCTCCTCTGTGACTGAGTAAGGGGAAAAGATATCGCATTGGCTTCTGCCATGACTGTGCATTTTAAGTTGGCAAGCAGAGTGCTTGAATGAGCTGGTAGTGTTAGCTGCAGCAGTAGGGAAGAGAACAGGCTCTATACTAACCTTTTCCTGGTTATGGAAAGTTTTCCTAGGATTAATGGTTGACCCTCCATGGTTTTGTGGTCATGTTTGGGTGTTACTACAAAAAGCTGATTTGGTTTGCTTTTCTAGAAGGCAATTCATTCAGCATTACTGGAAGTTACAACAGGTTTGTTTACACCATGCTTTTTAGTTAGCTGTAGGCATTTGGTATTCTGCTTGTAGGATATGTCTCATGAGGAATGAAATTAATTCATTTGGTGAAACAAGCAGATTGTTGTCTTCCTTTTGAGGTAGACGTGGAAATTTTTTCTAAAACAATTCAAAACATGCTGAGCTGCAAAAACCATAACAATAGTGGGAAATGTTTAAAAAACTTCATGTGATATCATGTATTCTCTGAAAAGAAAGAAGGAGACATTTCTTTACTGCTAAGACTTACTAATAACTTAGCCGGAAACAAAAATGGATGAAATTGGTAACATAATTGTTTACTACTTTAATAAACATCAAGAATAGGCAAAACTGTATTATTTAATATCACGTGTACCTGTACTTTATTTCCTATTCATATGTGCCTCCCTAAACAGAAATGTTTAATTTTAACTCATTTGAACTGTTTCTTTTCTTTTTTTAGATTTTTGAGTTCAGAAATGAACCATTAAGGCACTATCAACAATTAGGGGAGCATTACATGACGATTTCTTTCTCCATCTGGTCTAGACAATTCCACTTGTAAAAATCCAGTCTCTCAATCTCCGCATATTCTGCCTGATGTTACATATCTTAACTGTTCCAGAAAGGATGTTCCCGAAGATTGTATACTGTTAAGGTGCAATACGTTCAGGAGGCGGGAATGCCTCATGCAAAACGCAAAATACCCACATACCAAATGGAAATCCAAAAATAAATCTTATGCAAGTCTTGCAGATGAGTGGAATAAAATCATTCTACTGCAAGTTTACCTAGTCCTGGTTCTTAAGTGCTAAAGTAATCAATCTTTTGGGGTACATAGAAATTAGTGATTTTCATTTTATCACATGCCAGAAAAACTGATGTTCTCATTTAAAGCTTGTTCTCCTGCCCAAGAGGAAAAACAAGCAGTATCTTCTATTTTGCTGGTATTATACAAGTACTTCTAGTGGGCTTTGAATTGAAGATTTAACAAATGACTAGCAGGTCTCGTGTTACTGAGTCAGTCTTCATTTCAGATGGCATTCCATTAACTTTTACTACCTAAGCTTGAGTCACTTCTCCATAGTCATTCTGCTTGGAATAAATAAGAAAAGTCTTTGGTTTTCTTCCTCCTCATTTAAAAAACCTTTTTAATAAGAGGAACCTTTCTAATAGGAGGAGGATTGGTGGCCTGGGGGGAGATGCTTGTGTTTTGACCTTCGAAGGGCAAAATTATAAGGAATAAGGTGTCATGCATTTGAAGTTTTTTAAAGAGGTGAGATTTGTTGTGACAACAAACCATTTAATCTTTCTAGAAGGAAAGCAGAAATCTTAGTTTTAAACTAAAATGTTATTTCTAAGATTTTAATTAGCTTTGTTCCAAGCCCAAACTACTTTGTATTTTCTAGATGAAAGGCTTCAACAATATCATGTTATGTTATCTTACTCTGAAACTTCTTTGTCAAAGCTAAACTTACTTGGAATACATATCCATGTTCGAAGCATACTGAAAGTGAAGGCTTTGGAAAAGAACTGTTTGAAGTGCTAGCACAGAATGAAGACAGGTTTCAATCTTTTTATCTATTCCAAAATAGGTTAAAAAATGTTAAAGGATGTGGCCCATAATTGTCAAGGCAGTAAAAAGGAGTTTACAATAGAAAACTCTTTTGAAATCCGCTAGTAGGACTTGAGGCTGGCCAAGCTCAGACTGCAAAGAGCGGTGGTTTCTTTTTGTTGGAAAGTTGTGAAGTCTGTGTCCTTCAGACCTACAAATCAAGATTGCCTTCTTAGGGATACTTAGCGCTTAATCTCAAGGTGTTACTGGATGTAGAAGCGCGTTTCAAATTCACAGCCGTGTGCATAGTTTTACTAGGCTGTTCTAGCTAACTGAGGTGATATGCTGGAGTAAGGTGTTGTATAATAAATTCATTAAATTGTCTGTTCTGAGAGTACATCTACTTAATGAAGCTACAAGCAATGAAACCCTCGCTTCCCAAATGCTAGTAGCAGTTCTTGTTTGTAGAATATGAGATTTAGTAATTTAAGTCTGTAAGCTGCCTAATTCCTCTTACTGTGTGAGCTATCAGGCCCTTGACTCTCACCTACGGTCTGCTAAATCTGACTGTCTCAGAGATGAGCATGAGGAGCACAACTATGGGCAGATAATTTTATCAAGTGGAATAACCTTTGAAAAGGGGAATGCCTGGGCTGTGTGTCCATACTTCTCACTGCTTCAGTGGCTTTGCTTAAACCTTGATTCCTGAACTGCATTTTTGCACAGCCTAAATTAAAAATGTTTTGGAGAGCTTCTTTGGAGGGGGAGGAGGGAACCAGTGAAAAGACTGTTGTAGGAAATATGTTTATATCTGAAGTCTCATTTATCCTGCACTGAAAGACCTCTGTAATGTTTTTCTCTGCATCTTTAAAAATCCTAGTTAAACGTCCTTGAGAGTTTGACATTTAAGGCTCTAAATGCATCTAAAGCCATTAAAAACTTTAAAATGTGAAGAGTCACTGAAGCGTAAGTTTCAAATATTTGAAATAATAACAGTTAGACACAATTCCTCATTTTTTTCCTATACTGCTGTCCTGCTTATAGTTGGTATGTAGTTGCCCTGAAGATGCATGTGTTATTTACAGCTAGGCAGTAATCAGATACCCCTGCTGTAATGCCATACCCTGTTTGTCGTTTTTTTAAATTTTATCTGATGTGCTGCACTCTTACAGGCTGTACTACTCTAATTTTGCAGTATAGGACAGATGTACCTTGACTTCCAGTCAGCAATTATCTTTTCCTTGATCCTTCTGCAAGACTCTAGTGTGCAGGATCCATGTGTTACACCTGTAAGTGGCTCGGTACTTGCTCACACTGCGTGAAAATGTATACAAGATTGGTATTTAGCCGGTTAAAGCAGGGGGGAGGCGTTTTTTTATTGGTCACTCTGGGACACAGTAGGGGTTACTGTCCCTTGTATCTGTCAGTGTTGATTGATATCACTGAGCATTCCTTTAACTAATGTGCTGCTGCCACGGGGGAGAGGGAAGTGGGCTTAGAGGGTCGGGTGTATTTAAGTACTATGACTTTCTACACCCGTACTGGGTCAGGAATCTCTCCCCTGTGCATGGCAATGTGAAGGCTGTTTTACAGTTGCCAGATCAAAAGCTCTTGAGATCATTAAAAGAAAAATGGCATAGTTGTTTTATGTTTGCTGTATAGATGTTTCATGCCTACTGTTTCCCGTTTAGATTAAAAATACAAAAATAATCTCAAAAGAGGATTTGTACTTGGCTTGCCTTTTTTAAGTTTGCTACATGCCTGTCATTAATCTCTTAATGAACTAGTCTTAACCTGTATTGCAGTATTGGTACAGAACTGAGACAACAAAGTCTTTTGAAATAAAGTGTGCCAGTATTATTTGATGTATGCTTTTCTAAAACAAATGAAATTTTATGCTGTTGGAGGATTATATTTTTTGGTGAAAGATAAAAGTAACATAATTTAACAGAGATGTGTGTGATCATCTTGTAAAGTCAGTTTTGATTTCATACAGAAATGTTATATTTCCTCCCTTAAATTTCTAATATAATCTGTATTAACCAACTTAAAAATACTGTGACTTGTCCTGGAATATTGTAACTCCAAAACAAGGTGATTGGCTTGTATTGTTTTGAGGTCTAAAACTTTGGGTAGAAGAGGATCATCTAATATATTGAATAAGCAAAATGCACAGTATTTTAGGATAAAGCCAGAAATGTGCTCAAGTTTGGTTTCAGCTCTTTTAGAACGTCTTGCATCTGTGAAATGTGACAGCACATTTCTGAACTGAATTTGGGATCTGATTAAAAGTACTTGTGTATACAATAAATGGGGCTATTTTTATTATTATTTTTATTTACAGGCCATCTTTGCTGTGATTATAAAAAAAAAAAAATCAACCCCCCCCAAATCAGAAACCCCACACAACACATGATCCAGGCTCAGCTGTCCAAGTTATGAGTAGCTGAATCCAGCAGATGTGGTTCCAAGTGGAATGGTCATGCTCCTCAGTGAGAGGATTTAGCTGTCAGCGGTGTTCGCAGTCCCTCTCACCATCAGACAGGGGCACAGCTCTGTTCCTACAGTACGCTCAAGCAAGCCTTGGCTATCACAGGACAGCTGAGCCCAGGGAAGGGGTGGTGCTGGGGCTGTTTAAATGGTTCTCCCACAAATAGAAGGTTGCTCCTTTACGTAGACCCAGCAGATTAAAGAAATGCATTGATGTGTCATCAAACAATAAATCTGAGCTAAAAAGGGTTAAAATTGTCTATTCCCAAGGATCCTGCTGGAAAGCTCTATTGAAGGACATCCCCTGTCATAGAGGAAGCAGCCTGTAACTACTCTGTGCCAGAGGAAGCTCTGTGATGGGATACCTCCTGGTGAGCAATGGGCTACCCCCCAGTAAACAGAACAGACATCGGTGTGAGCACACCTGTACTCGGTAACACCAGGGGAACTGCAGACTGATACCTGTCACTATCTGACACTCTGTGTCTCTGACCTACACCTGCAACTCAGAGTGCACATCTGGATTAGAATTTCAAGGCACAGAAAAAAAGCACTGTCCAGGTTCCTTTAGTGAATAGTAACCCATAAATGAATTCAGACGTTATTTAGAACTAATTATGTGAGTGAGAATTCAGTATGAATTCCTTACATGCAATATTGAGAAAAGACTGTTTTCTGTTCTTACATGCCTTTCCTTTAAGTAAGATGGTTGCACTGACATGAAAAAACTTTCTGATTTTCCAGTAGTGGTCTTACTTCATTAAAAATATTGTGAACTTTGTTCTCTTTGAAAGTAGCTGTACCTGGAGTCTTCACCTGTCGCTTCCATTTATGCTAAGCTGTTTTTAAGGACACTGAGGGGAGGGACATCCCTGGGGGTCATCAAATTGTTTCATTTGTCCTGATAGTAGAAGCCAGTTCCAGTACTGATTTAAATCACCTTGAAACTAGAATCATCCTTTGGTAACTATGGAAGATAAAAATCAGTTCTGGAGAGGTTGAGGGAAGGAGGTGTCTTCACCCTGCTTCCAAGTGGAGCAGTGCAGAGCCCTTCAGGCTGCTGCCACCTGAAGCCAGGTCTTGGCTGCTTCTCCTAGTGCTTCAAACCAATACACAGCTGGGTCTCTGGTGGTAAATCCAAAGTACCAGAGCACTCTGGTCATGGGATGTGACCTGGCCACACAGGAATGGACGTTACTGTGTCCCTCCAATCATTTAATTACTTTTTG
Source organism: Mystacornis crossleyi (assembly GCA_013400655.1). NCBI lineage: Eukaryota > Metazoa > Chordata > Aves > Passeriformes > Timaliidae > Mystacornis > Mystacornis crossleyi. Next base: position 21,180 of record VYZQ01023239.1, on the reverse strand, counting down.
TCTCTCTGATAAAAGTAGCATTCTATCTTCAGGGCAGTACCCTCTGAAGAGGGTAAAAAAATTTGTCCTTTGTTCGCTGTGGAGATTTACAGGGATAGCACAAATCATCAAGGCCAACGTTCACCAAAATCCTAGGAGGTGATCTTTAGTCTCCTATTAGTTTCTAGTATCTTCTTAGCTGTCTCGATTTGATTTCAGGCTACTAATACGTTGTGGTATGTTTTCAGGAGGAAGGCCTTAAGGAATGCTTAAAAGGAAAGCTTAGCTCAAACAACTGAGTTTAAAGAGACGATGTAAGGATCTTCCAAGTGCGTGAGTTAGTTGTTATATTTCTGCAACAAGGCTTTTAAAATTGATGCCTGTCTTATATTCCCCTAAGAGGCATTTCCTGCCCAGAAGAGTTCCTGCTGCTTTTATTTCAGTTCCCTAAATCAGCCCTGAAGCAGTGCTTCCTCCCAAGTCCCTGTGTGGAAGCTTTTGGAAAGCTTGCTGCAACTGATGGTGCTCTGATGGGCATCAGGAAAATGCAAGTTGCCTGTAACTGCACCAGGACAGGGTGCCAGCTCTGCTGAGCGGCACAGCTGTCAGATAGTGGTGGCAAAACCAGACACAAGAGGTTTGGTTCTTTCTCTAGTGGTTTAGTGATTGAACAAAGTGGCTGCAATGAGTAAAGGGATGGGGTTTTTTTCCAGTTACTTTGCATACACTTATCAAGAGAAATTGCCCTGGATTTCATAGCATTGGGTGGACCATATTCTCAGGATTGTGTCTTGTAGTGCTGATACTGGCAAAGCATCTACTAACTTTTATTTTTCAAAATTTTACTTGACCTCTACTTTTGGACAGAATTTTTTCTGTTCACTGAATTTGGGCCACAGGTAGCACAGCTTCAACTGCTTGGACCAAAAGTTCTTGGAAAACCAGCAGCTTGCCTCTGTCCCCACTCTCTCCACACATTTTTGTCCATGTGAGCAGATTTAAATCCTTTGGTTTTGGATGTGCAGGCCTCTGATTCATGTATAAACACTTCTTTTGATGTCTTCTTCTGATACTATGTTCCACATTTCCTTCTGCCATCAAAGATATGTATTTTTTTAGGTTCTGCAAAGGTCCAGGCATGAATTAGTGCAGAATTCTTTTTGTTGTTGTGCTGTGAATACTTAGGAAGTCTCGATTTACAGGGGAAAATCCAGAGCAGATGTAGATTGTACAGTCACACAAAATCTGTTTTGAAAGAGTCAGTTTATACATTTCTGCATCTTTCTTGTGTTGTATTACGCAGGCACATAGTGGGTTTCTGTCTAATCCTGCTTGGCTGTCCGTGGTTATGCTCTGGAGAAAGCCTGCCTGTGCTGCATAAAGAAATGAAGACACAGTGGGAAGACTTGCTGCTGCTTCTGCTTTGATCCTGCAGGGATAAGCTGTTGAACGCTGTGAACCGAAGTCTGTCACGAAGCCAGGCTGCAAAGCAGTGTAGATTGAGCCACCGTTCCCTCTGCTCTGCTGCCTCCATCCATCGGTTCTGCCTTGTCCTGCAGGTAGGGTCTCCAGATCAGGGCCCATATCTTGGCCCTGTGGAGGTGAAGCCCCAAGCATGGCAACTCTCTGTGACCAGAGGACTAATATATAAATGTAATGAGTAATTTAGTAGTGGTAGCAATGAGTAAATAATGGATCCAGCCACTAAAACAACTTGTTTGCTCTTTTGACCTCAGTGTTGTTGTCCTCCTGATGACATTTTCCCTTTCATGTGTTTTGTTGTTAGTACTGATGTACCTTTATCTTACTTGTATTCTTTTTACCAGAGCAAAATGTTACATCTATCAGTGCCATGTCTCTGTGAGCACTTTATGAAATTAATGCTAATGCACATGAGTCAAGGAATGGGCTTTGGGGCACCAAATCAATTCTGCCAAACATGCAGGATTCTTTTCACCTGATCTTAATTACAGTTGTTCCTTAAGCCTTTGGCTCATCAAAGAAGCAAGTTTTATCAGTTTGAAATATGTTTTAAACAATCCTTATATAAGTGTCCAGCTTGCGATTTCCAGTCCCTATCCCTAGATGTCACTGGAAGACAGCATATGCTCAAAATAGTGACACTGAAGCCAGGAGAAATGACTGTAGAGCTTGGGTAGGGGAATGTGGAAGTCAAGATTTGGTAAAATTCCCAGGTGATTGCAGGCATGACCCATGTACAACTGTTCCCCAAATTTCCTCTGCCTGAGAGGTAGAGGATCTGAAACTCTGTTCCTAGATCTATCCCTTCCGTATGGCAGCTGCACCTCATTGATGACTCCTAGCTCAGTGCAGGAGTACCACAGAGCCTTGCACAAGAGGTGTGAGGAAGAGTCCCAGTGCACCACTTCAGAGAGAAGAAAGAAATCTACTGGGAGAAGCAGAAAATGACAGCTATGGCTTCATAACAGGCGAAAGTTCATGGCAAAGTGCCCCAGAAAGAGGAAGACCTGCCTTAGTGCATCTCCACAGTTCCCACCAACTAGTGCTGCCCCTCCTCAGACAGCAAGCCAGTGCTGGAGGGTGAATTATCAGTAAATTATTTGCTTTTGGGGTTTAAACAGTCACTCCTTTTCCATTTTGTTCTCTGCAGGCTGCGAGAAGGGATGATCTTGGGTCTGGTGGAATGAGGTGGAGAAGAGCTCAGTGCCTGTGTGCATGGAGTAAATGAGAGTGACTGCATGCCAGACCCATATGTCTACAAAAAAAGAGTTGTGAGGATCCTGCCATTCGAAGCCATTCAAAAACATGGCAGAATTCAAAGGAAGAACCTTTAGGAATCAGAACATGTACATGATGGTGCTCTCCAGTGCCACTCCAGGCTGGCTGGTCCCATAAGGGTGTTTGAGTGCATCTGGGTATGGACAATGTCCAGGGACCTGTTCCCTTCCCACAGCTGTAAGAGTTTGAAGCAGCCCATTAGAGATGGGCTCCTCAAATACTCTCAGCCATTTGAATTTCAGTGGAAATTTTTTCTTGAAAGGAGGCTGAAACCAGTTCTTAACATCTATAGGATCAAAACTATAACTGACTTTCATTAAAACTCTTATAGAAGAGAAAAATGCTCTGATTTGGTGAATACTCCTAGGACTTTTGCTAAGAAAGGATAAAAGTTGTCATCACATGGTCTTTAAGGAAGTCAATTCCTTCCTGAGCTGAAATTGTACAAAGTGTATTCAGCATTTGATTCAAATGTTATGAGTCAGAAGCAGACTTTCTCTTGACTTTAGCAGGATCCAGGTAGATAAAGGGAGCTTTGTAAAATTGAACCTTCCTTTTGTACTTTAACCTTTTTTATTATTCTGATCATTATTAGGAGTGAAGAATCAGCTACAGTACAATGACTTACAAGATTATGTGATTAGAAAGTATGCTGTGCCCACAAGACCAGAGTTTCTGAAACTCTGGAGCCAGTTATATATGATTGGAGTTGACTTGCATGAAGTGAGAACCTGGTTAATGGGCGTGTAATTGCAGTCAATGCCAAGATACAGCTCCAGAGAAATGTGTTGGTAATTGAAACCTGTTTCCCTAAAATAATGTATGCCTTTCTGGTTAAAGCAGGGTTGTGTTCCCAGTCTTTGTAGAGGCATACAGGAGCGTAAGCCAGGCTCAGTGATGGAAGAAAACAAACTGGCCTTTCACCAGCACCTGCTGGAGTAACTCAGCTGGTTCCATCCCCACAGAACTGAGGGCACACTCCATGTGAGTAATGTCCTACCATGCAGCTGTAAGGGCTTGTTCCTGCCCAAGGCCCTGCCTGAACTCATCACTGGTAAGACCTCAAACCACAAGTAGTACACATAAATAGCTTGGGTCCAGCAGCCTCCCTGCTGCCATCCTTGCAGCTGTATTACAGAACAAGCTGTAATCCAAAATGTAGCCTAACATCTTCAACTCACGTGTGGAGGATACTCTGTGGGGAATCTTCCATATAAAAACACATGCATAGCATTTCCTGCAACAGAAGAAGGTACTGAATGATTTTATTTTTTCCCTAGTATTGTGGTATACTGGTTCTGTTAAGGATAGCTATGTGGAAAGTCTCAGGTGCTGATGGAAATATTAGCCCCGAAGAAAGGGGACTTGTTGAGATGCCTTATTTCTCCTTCCTTTTGGGACTTGTAGAGTGGTTCAGGTCATTCTGCATTATGTCACTCAGATCTGGCAATTGTAGCCTACTGCATGCTGTGATCCCATGGACACTTAGCTTTGTGGAATAATGACAGCTACCTTATCACAGCCAGCAGGCAGCACCTCATTGTTCCTGGGGCAGGAGCAGTGACCTCTCTAGCACAAAGTGCTGAAAATCATAATTTAAAAAAAGAAAAGGAGACGAGAGCAGCCAACAGCAGAAAACTGGCACTGAGCTCACACCGGTGAATCAGACGCTGGTCCCAGCTGCACTCAGCCTGGTCTTGAGAAACAGTGGTCATTTCAGATGAGTGGCTTCACATTAGTATTTAACCTTCATATACATTATTTGAAGTATGTCACATTTGATAGAGATTTAAGAGTCAGATGGTTTTATGTGATCCATGGTGGTCCAGTCCACGTACCTTACTGCATAGGCACGGCAGGCTAACTCAGGTGTATGAATGTACCCAAGAGCTACAAAGCAATCTGCAGCTGAGGCTGCTCACACTTGTACAGAGCTCAGATGAAGCATAAAGGGGTTTTCTAATTTCCCTAAGAAACTAAGAAAACACGTGAAGAGAAAGCTTTAGGTTTAGCTGTTCCCCACAAAGATGTACACGTGAGGAAGAGTCTGGCGGAGCAACTTCAGAGACAAAAAAGGTGGTCTATCAATAATGCCAGGAAACAGGCTATGATTTTGTGACAGAGGAAGATCTACTAATTTCATGCCACTGAAGTTACTGTGAGTTGCTTCTACTAAGGATAAACGTGCTATTTACAATACTAGGAGCTGCCCCTCAGACCAGGAGCCCATGGTAGTAGACACTGTACAACATCACAAGACAGTGCCTGCTCCTCTCTAAATGACTTGAACAGTCAGCATTGTTTGTGGATGTAGAAACAGAATTTCAGAACCACCAGGTTTGATGGTATAGGCCTTACATAATTCCCAGCTGTGATTCTCCAAATGTGAATTGAGAGGTGACGAAGTAAGCACAGACAAAATCCTGATTCAGGAGTCAGTCCCTTCCCACTGACGTCACTGGTGGCTATGCACACCCAGGCACAGATGCAGCCCACATGGCCAGCCAACTACTGCTGCACCACCTTTGGAAACTACCAATATTACTTAAGAACAGGCTCCAGTTGAGTCTCTTAGGTGCCTGAGTGCCTATTGATTCCTGTGGGACTGTAGGCATCTAAATATATTTCTCTATTTGACCCAAAGCTTCCCTAACCCTTTCACTGCCTTCCCTTTCAGGAAATTGAATGAGTGGAACCAGCTTGTTTGTTTGGGAAGCAGAGAGGTTCCCTAGGAAGAAAGGACATGCAGACCTGTTATTCAATTCTGGAACATATTCATTACAAGATATGCAATCCCAAGGCAAATAGTTTGCAGGTCAGATAGATTAGAGTATAATCCTTAACAATTTCATTCCTGGTCTAGATTAAAACTGTAAATATAACTTGAGCATTGCAACTGCTGCAAGCAACAACTCCTCATAAAACTTAGAGACCAAGCCCATCAGTCTGGATATCGGAAAACCATTTGGAATTACATTTATACAGATTATCTTGGGTCAGTTTAATTGAAGTACTGCCCTTTTAAATATTGTGTGGGCTCAGTGTCAGTTACTTTATCAATACAAACATTTTGTGTAAGCTTTCTCTCTCATTGCTAAAGCTAGAAAGATGCTTTAATGCTTCCTGTAAGAGGTGAGCTTGGTCGTGCACTGAAAGTGTGAATCTCTTACCTGCTGGGTAAGATCTGGCTGGTTTCAACTTTGTTAACAGAGATTCCCTCCAAAGAGACCAGCTGTAATCTGGGCTCTGTAGCTCTCCTGAGGTCAGGAGCTGCATCATGGAGCCCAGTCCATGGCTGACTTTGAGACCAACAGACCTGGTGAACAAGTATCCTGAAAAGAAATCTGTCTTTAGGAGAAGCTATAAGGCTGAAAAACATAGATACCAGGCTCGATTGGTCTTTTGGTGTCTATTCATTGAATTCTGGAAGATGCCATCTATAAGTCATTTTACAGTCATTTCTTTTGAATGCAAATTAGAGCGTAAAAGTTTCAGATTTGGATCCACAGCTGGGGACACAGATCTAAATCAATGTTATTTCTGTCCCCAAATTGGCATTCATACAACAATTTTGACAGCTGGGGAAAATGTGGCACAAAAGCAGTTTGCTCCTACCAGAAGAACTGGACTGATTTGTATTGCATAATAGAAGGGCTGTTCTGAGAACTTGTGGCATTGTTTTTAATTAAATGTTGATGATTGAGACCCAGCTGGAAATTGATTCCTTGATCAGCTCTTTTGTAAGAAAATAAATTAGGTCTGGCTGTTGTTTGGATGAAAAATTGAGGCTTCATGGGACTGGTAACTGTTCTGGAGGCATGGAATGGAGTTCTGCTGGAGGTTAGATCTGAAAGTCATAAATTGTTCATATTTTTGAGCAAATACATTTTACAAGTAAAACTGGATACATTTAATAACCCAGATAGGCAGGGCCTAGAGTGATTTTAAAGGCACCTTTGCATTTTATCAAATTTCCAAGATTACTCTCCTTTCTTTACCAGCAACAAGTATGCCTCCCCAGCATGTTCCCAAGGTCCCCTCTTCTTACCAAGAACAGCAATGTTATTGGGGATTTTTCCTGCTGAAATACAGTGTTCTTCTGGTCACCCTTTTCAGCTCCTCTGACTCCTTGCTGTCTTCTTCAAACCTTGATCTTGTCCCTCCAGCCGCTTCTCAGCAGGAACAGCAGAGTGCAAAAGTGACTTTCTGATAGTTCCATGGTGCTGTGCCAAGATTTGAAATTCAGACTTATGGGTTCAGACAAAGGCATGGCCCCACATGTCTGCAGGAGACCTCTCCTATGGAGCCATGGAGTTGGGAGAGAAGGTTCAGAGTTGACTTTTTTGTATTGCTGGAGGGAGAGCATCAAGCAAGGTGATGGAAGAGGTGGGAGGGAAGGGGCTGGTCAGCTCCATCCTACAAATTGTGGAAACAAAATGAATACTTGCTGAACCAATAAATGCACCTCTCTTCAGCATTAACAAAATACTTCATTCTAGATAAGCCCAATCTCTCTGTCCACCCCCACCAAAGAAACCAAATAACTGGAGTCATCTTGCAGAGCATGAAATTTCATTGGAATAAACTGTTTACTGTCTATTTCTGCTCTTGCTTAGTTGTGAGCCACTTTTCCCAGAAGTGAGTAATTGAGGAGCTACTGGTAGTTTAGCAATAATGTTTAATGAACTGAGAAATTCTCTACTTGTAGGAGGAGTAGTAGGTCTCTGCATATTAACCTCGTGAGCTGGTTAGTGAGAAAATATGTTATGGCATGGGCCTGCAGCTTTCAGTCTTCAGCTCCTGAAGTCACTCCTACCAGAGTCAAGCCAGGCTTTCAGAAAAATATTGCCTGGGTCTGTCAGGCTAATGACCAAACCAGGTTTCTTCTCAGTGGTTTCTCTGTCTGAGCATTAAGGCATTACTCTACTTTTTAGCTCTCCTGAGAAGGCCTAACCATGGAAGTCACTGCGTACCTGGGATTTTAGCTTCATTGTTGAAAATGGTATGTTTAATCACAGAGAAAACAAGTGCTCGTGAGGTTACCCTGCCCTTAAAAACAATATCCTGGAGGAGACCAGAGGCATTTTATCACAGGATAAACTCAGCAGTGGCTGAAGCTGCTGAAGTTAACATTATCAGGTTATTTCCAGGTAAAAGCCATTGTGCCT